>JAUKNK010000097.1:2482500-2500000 GCA_030765055.1 Mantis religiosa | reverse complement strand
GGCGTTGAATTTTTTAGTCTGACTCTATCGAAAACCTAACCCTACAAATTTAGACAGCCTGCCTCGGTAACGCAGATGGTAGCGTGTCTGCCTCACGTTCAGGAAGCCCCGAGTTCGAATCTCAGGTGAGTTACCTAGATACGGCCTTTTCCGGGGGTTTCCCTTATCCTGAAAGACGAATGTCGGGCAACTCTAAGCTCTATGGACCCTGGGTCATTTGAGCATCATTTCACGTATTCCGTCCATCGTCCGGTATGTCTTAACGTTGGAGGACGTACATTATTTAAAAGAATAACCGTATGCATGTCTAATGTGGAAGATAAATTAACTTTTATCAATTGAAGTCGCTTAACTGCTACAGTATTGTCCTATTCTCATTGTACCTGCAAGTAAATGTGTAACAGAGCGCTTTACACAATGTTTTGATAAATAGAAGTAGGTAAGCTAAGTATTTTTAAATAGCTTTTTTTTTTGTTAAAAAGATTAGACATGGTCGTGTGAAAGTATCACATATTTTGCAACAGCAATTTCGTTTATTATTTTTAAGTTAAAGCAGTATTATAAGTATAGAGATAATGCTAGTTAATTTATGGAAATTAATTTTTTCTTCATACTATCCGTATATAGGCTAAGGTTTTTGATATATAGAGTCAACATGAAAAATTCAATGCCACAGCATTGTTTAAATTCAATTTTAAACACGGATCTCCTGGTGTCTGACCAGTTGCTCTAACCCATTGAGCTACCATGGCCAACGTGCCGTCCTGACACCAAATTCTCCATTTGACTCGTATATTTCTCCGGTAAACCACTAGGGGCATTGCATTCAAGATACACCGTTTGTGGTTACTTATGATTGTAAGTACTTGGGTCGCAGGCTTCATCACTTAACTCTTATTATTTTAGTTAATTGATGGAAAATAGTCATTTCTTCACACTAGCCGTATATAGGCTAAAATTTTTTATAGATAGAGTCAAGTACTCACGATAGTAAGTCGCTACAAACGGTGAATCTCGAAAACGAGAGCGCCTAGTGGTCTACCGGGGAAATATACGAGTGAAATGGAGAATTTAATGTCAGGACTGCACGTTGGTAGCTCAAAGATTAAGAGCGACTGGACGGAAACCAGGAGATCCGTAGCTCAAATCCCGGTCATGGCATTGAATTTTTCATGTTGACTCTATCTTTCAAAAACCTTAGCCTATATACAACTAGCGTGAAGAAATAATTAATTTCCGTCAATTAACTAAAATAATAAGAGTTAAATGATGAAGGCTGGGACTCAAGTAGGCCGCGCCGTGGCTCAGTGGTTAGACCGCTTGTCTCTCACCAAGGTGGCCCGGGTGCGATCTCAGGCGACCGTAAAGTGAGATTTGTGGTGGACAACACGACGCTGGGGCGGTTTTTCTCCGGGACCTCCGGTTTCCCCCGCCATCTCATTCCACCGGTGCTCCATCTTCATCTCATGTATCATCAGTGTACCGCCTGCGGTGCCTTATGTAGTAAAAGCGGACGTTAAACACTACACATTTCATTGTTGGGACTCAAGTACTTACGATAGTAAGTCGCCACAAACGGTGTATCTCGAATACGAGAGCCCCTAGTGGTTTACTGGGAAATATATAAGTCAAGTGGAGAATTTAATGTCAGGACGGCACGTTGGCCATGGTAGCTCAAAGGTTAAGAGCAACTGGACGGAAGCCAAGAGATCAGTGATTTAAATCCCGGCCATGGCATTGAAGTTTTCATGTTGACTCTATCTATAGAGACAGTGTGTTTAGTATTTGCTTCTGTAAATGGTATTTGTCAATTAAGGATTTACTTGAATGTAAGCGAGAAGAGCTGTTTGATTGGCAACTGGATTTGCCCATTACCGAACAGGTCAGGGATTAAGCAAGCAGTGCAAAAGCTGAATGCCTGGGCTCAAACAGGAATAGTATTGTGGTGCTGAGAATAACTTGGCTACAATCTCATTCATCTTTACCCATTCTTTCTTGCTTTCTGGCGCTCTGCCTTTTTTCTGCCTCGATTCCCTCCCTTTATCTCTTTTCTGTATCTTTGCAATAACTAGAGACAAGACAAGGAACATGTAAAATTCATTACAGTCACTTCTACGGTTTTTGGCAAATTTCATATTTCAGAATATCTTGCCAGACTCTTAATATTTCTTCATATAAAAGTAGTACCTCGTGTGTGACGTCACACTTGCACTTACAGAGTTTTTCGTTTCAAGCGTTTGATCTTATTTGTAATCAGTCCTAAGCAAGGGAAAAGAAACCACCTGAAACGGGAATACGGTATCCGTTTTCAAGGCCAGCATAAATATATCATGGTCGAGTTACCTGCCGTTAACAAGAATATATACATAGGTAGTCTAAAAAGTTTCCGACCTAATAAAGATACGAGATATTTTTTTTTCAGATTTTTTTTTCAATGTAGTCTCCTTGTAACTCTTCACACTTCTCCCAGCGATGCTCCCATCTCTGTAACCCGTCGAAATAGTACTCGGCATTTTTCAACATAGTCTCCTTGTAACTCTACACACTTCTCACAGCGATGCTCCCATCTCTGTAACCCGTCCAAATAGTACTCGGCGTTTTTCTCTGCAAAATAAATGTTCACGAAGGCCATTGTCTCTTCATTTGACAAAAATCTCTGTCCTCCGAGCGCAATTTTCAGATGAGGGAAGAAAAAGAAGTCGCTTGGGGCTAGATGTGGTGAGTAAGGCGGATGTTTAAGCAGTTCAAACCGTATTTTAGTTAATTGATGGAAATTGAATATTTCTCCACACTAGCCGTATAGGTAAAGTAAAGTAATTTCGCAGTATTTTCACAGAACATAAAGCTTTTATTATATTAAACTAAGATACACTTTTGGAGACATTTTGTTTCGGTAATCACATAGCTGACAAACATTTTAATAAAGAATCACATTTTTTGTGAACAATGTATTTTGCACAATGATAAGCATAACCTTTCAAACAGTAATTCGTGAATTTTCGCCATTGCAACCGCTGAGGCGTGAGACGGTGCGTTGTTTTGGTGAAACAGGATTTTCTTTTTCTGCAAATGTGGCCGTTTTCCGCAAGTTCTGCCTTCAGCTTGCCAGGTAATGGTGCACAGTATGCACCTGTAATGGTTTTTCCTTTATGAAGATAATCGATCAAAATAAATCCCTGACTATCCCAAGAAAACTGTCGCCATCACTTTCCCAGAAAAAAAAAACTTTGTTTACTTTTCTTGGAGCCAGTTCCCCCTCTGTAGTCCACTGTTTGGACTGTATTGTTTCTTGTTTTTTCTGTTATAATTTTACGTCCTGCAACGTTAAGTCATATCGAACGGTGAATGAAATGGGTGAGATGATGCTTAAATATGCCCATGGTCCATGGAGCTTAGAGCTACCGACATTCGTCTTGTAGGATAAGGGAAAATCCCGGTAAAATCCTTATCCAGGTAGATCACCCTGACCGTGATTCGAATTCGGGACCTCTTGAACGTGAGGCATATACGCAAAAAATGCAAAAAAATACAAAAAATGCAGTTAGATTCACACTTATCTTTACTCAAAAGTAAACGAAAAAAGGAGTTAAATAAAGGTGCAGAGGGACAGAAAATGACAAAAGTATGATCGAAAGAGATTACCTCTATGCTCTGGTGGTTAGCTTGCTAACTTCTAAGTTCAGATGTACTGTGTTCGATTCCCGGTCACGGGATGAGAATTTTTCTTTTTACAAATTATTCCTTATCCTTCCTAGAGTCTGAGAAAGAAGGAGAGGGAAGGAGAGAAAGAGAGTGAAAACTTAATGTGTATGTATGCATAAAGAAAAGCCAACATAAACAAATCCAAAGATACAAGCAGTAAAAAAGTTTCAAGGCAAACGTAAACTGAAAGGGATGCACTAAAATAGAACATGATATAAAATGACCACGATTAATGCGCAGTTTTGTAATATGGGGTCCATTCTATGTTTGTTTAAACGTTAAGAATGCCTACGATTCAACAGGTCACCGCGTAATTTAGTGAACACGATTCTAAATGCTGACAATGAAAGGCGCTCACGTATTATCGATATTCACCTGTTGCCGTCCGCTGCGGTCTCTGGCGGCTGTGGGAAGAAGCCATTGCTTCCAGCGCTACTTAATCAGGACATCCCTCATCAAGAAATGCCGTTCACCCATTCTGCACAGTAAATTCCATTTCTGTTCATGGTCATCTTTACTAAAGACGCCATTGCGATCCGGTTGTGAACTTGCTGTGCTATTACCTACTTACCTCGCTTTACGATTTAACTTCGTACCATGATATTTGTTTTAAGTTTGCTTTCTCTTGTATTGGAAAACGTTACCGGAAATACACGTTTTGGAGTCGGATAGAAGCATTACGGAAAATAAAGCCATAACAGGTTTTTATGGTTTTAAAATTTCACTCTCCTGTATGAAACAAGAGGGGGGGGGGAATAATAGTTTATATGGGAAAACCGTAATACTTACAAAGTCCAAACAAAAACAAACAATATCTTGGAGATGGTTAAGACTACAACAAAATTATCTGATGTAAATTATGTGTTTTAACAAGAATTACATTTTTGTGTGTAAGATTTTTGTCTATATCTTTCCGTTTAACAATTAACGGCCCACCTCGGTAGCGTAGATGTTGGTGTATCTGCCACACGTTCAAAGGTCCCTAGTTCGAATCTCAGTTACCTGGATAAGGTTTTTTCCAGGGTTTTCCCTTATCCTGAACGACGAATGTGGGGGAAAGTTGCCTAATATATGATACATTTGTTCTTTTTGTTGGATGACCAATAATAACACAGGTTAGTGTCTATATACTGCAACTCTTTGCCTCTCTTATAGAATGTAATACTTGAGCTTAAATACCCTGTTATACAAATAAAATGCAACTCTCTAAAATACAAAAATGTGATTCTTAATATGGGATACGTTTTCTGGTGTTAAGTTAGAGCATTATAAGTGCAAAAGTTCACACTACTTAATGCCTGTATTAAAGACGATTTTTTGATACCCGGAGTGAAAGTTCAAGGTTCATATCTCAACCTCTTGTCCTATTTTGGTACCTAATTACTAGACAGCTCTTTTTTATTTACTTATTTTTCTCACACACTTTTCACAACAGAACCTATTGGAACTATCACCTGCACAAACCATGTGTGCCCAATTGAAACATTTGCAACACCTTATCCACGTTTCTCCGTCTCGGCCCTCAAAAAAGGGCCTGCACAATAGAGACACTCATCATCATCACCATCATCGTCGTCGTCGTCGTCATCGTGTCTCTCTTTTCCCCGCTCTTCTTCCTATTCCAGAGGCACAAAGTCTCTTCGTCTTCAGAGGAAGAAGATTCAGTAGTGCACTTCCTTCCTTTTCTGGTTTTCTTTGTCGCTTTGGTTTGCAATGCTAAGGTCAATCTGGGTTTTGACGGAGTGTTGTCGCCTTCTTTGACGTCTTATCAGTGAGCTGAGCTTTGTATAGCGAGCTTGTAATTACACAAGATGTTCCAGCACGAGATGGACTAGCTCGTTCTGTTGAACTTACCTTCTGCTTCAGTGTTGGGATTGGGCTGATGTCTGCCGCCAGGATCTATCTCGTCTGGGAAGTAGGTGGATCTGTCACTTTTGCCACATTTTTAGATTCTGAAGCTTCATCGTGTTCATTGCACGTTTCATTTTCATGGATTGTAAAATCTTGTGGCTTGAAAATGTTGGGCTTGAATGTATATGCGGAACCCACTACTAGCTGTTTCTGCAGTGGCTGCCCGTAGATAGGCTTTTCCAAAGAGATTTTCTATCTGGTAAACTGTAACCGTTCGACCAATATGATTTTTCAGCCATGTTTCGATTACCTGGCAGTAGATGTTTGTTTCTAGCATGAATATTAAAAGTATAATAGTAGGTTCTAATATGGGGAACCCCTAATTAAGCTCTCCATGGTACCCCATAATAGGGAACTCGCCATTTTTAATTTATCAGTTCTTCTAACTCCTTTTGTATCTGAACTAAGGCAAAGGACTGGGCATAGAAAGATAACTTTATCTTAATACTATAACTTCAGCAAAGGTGTGCTTAAAACAATAAATATATTATTATATTTGTATACACAGGTGTCAATAGCAGCAAATAACTTCAAGGAGCAAACGTCATTTGTCAGCTCACTGTGACACGATCTCAAGCAGGAATACCGTGACGTAACCGCAGGATGCTTAGTCGCAAAAACTCTCTTAGTCCATCACATTTCTAGCAAGGTTCAACTGAGATACCACGGTACCCCAAATTACGCACCACCCCATATTAGGCTACTTTCCCCTAAGTTAACTCAAAGTTCTATGGCCTTGGACTCATATGAACATCATTTCACCCATTCCATTCATTGTACAATATGACTTAACGTTAGAGGACGTAAATTACAAAACAAAAGAGTAAAAAAATAAATAAAATAAATAAATAAACGTACTTATGCAAAAGTGACTCAATATGAAGGCATGAAGGCTATTCTAAAACTCTTTAGGGTGAAACATTCACAAATTAAAAAAAATCGTCATCCATTTTTTGACAAAAAATTCCATGTAAAAGGTCACTTCAGTTTTCTTGAAAGTCTTCGCGTCTTTGGAAGATGCTAATACGAAGGTTCTATTTTATATTTAAGGTATTTCATTGCGTGTATTTACTTTTGGACGAAGTGCAACTTGCTTAGTATGTAGGGACCCTGCCCTCTGTTCTGTCGTGGCTCCTTGTTTCGGTCGCCTGACTCCTCTCGCCTCATCCTTCCTCCCGGGGGTGCCCCACTTGGGGACATAGGTACAATGGACCACGACTGATCTCAGTGCCGAA
Organism: Mantis religiosa; assembly: GCA_030765055.1. Taxonomy (NCBI): domain Eukaryota; kingdom Metazoa; phylum Arthropoda; class Insecta; order Mantodea; family Mantidae; genus Mantis; species Mantis religiosa. Next base: position 2,493,152 of record JAUKNK010000097.1, on the reverse strand, counting down.
TCCCCTGCTAAACCTAACTCCCTGTACTTACCTAATACAGTAATACACAAAGTAAAAAGTAAAATTGAAAGTAAAAATTAAATTCAAATTTAAATATAAAGTGTAACTAAAAATTGTTTCTCCCGTTGTCATAGAATGTATAGAATTTCCAGGCCAGTTATTTATTTACTTATGCCTGATTTCACCAACAGAGGCTAAAATCGACATTAACAAAATGTAACAATTATTAAAGCATTAACAAAAGTGTTAAACTTCTTGCATTTCACCAACCTGTTTTCTGAGAATGTTAACAAACACTTGTTAACGCCAAGAAACTTGTAAATATCACAGCTATAGAAGGCTATGGATGAGTCGTATTATTTTCTGAGCGTACTGCGATGCGCTTTTGTTTTCATTTTCGTCTGCACACAGCTGACAAAATAGCGGGTGAACAGAATCGTAAACAAAAGCCGTGGGACAAATTCCTAATCTATAGAGAAAGAATTGTTAAATGAAGTGATGAAGTATAAGGTTATCGTGGAAAATAAGAGAACGGATGCGGTGAATTTAAAAGAGAAAGAGGTCCCGTGGGAAAAACATTGGAAACGAATTTAATTCAAATGCATGTGTCACTGGTAGAAGCACGAAAAGAACTTCGTCGGTATTATGTAAATTTAAAACGAGGTGCGAAGGACAAGTGACTTGAACGTTTGAAGACGGGAGGTGGACAGTGTATCAGTGAATTATAAAATCGCAAAGTTATTAATACTTGAAGCAAATGCGAGATCGGCATATTCCTTTAGATGCATGTTCTAACTCAGTATTACGTAAATTTAAAACGAGGAGCGAAGAAGGATGAGAGGTGATGAGTGACTTGAACGTTTCAAGACGGGAGGCGGACAGTGTATCAGTGAATTATAAAATCGCAAAGTTATGAATACTTGAAGTAAAGGCGAGCTCGACATATTGCTTTCGATGCATGTTCCAACTCAGTATTATATAAATTTAAAACGAGGAGCGAAGAAGGACAAGACGTGACGAAGGACTTGAACATTTCAAGACGATTTTATAAAACATGAAACATCATGAATCATCTAACTTGAAAAGACGCCTTCGTGGGAGGCATTTTGTGTGTGTGTGTGTGTGTGTGTGTGTGTGTGTGTGTGTGTGTGTGTGTGTGTGTGTGTGTGTGTGTGTGTGTGTGTGTAATTTACGTCCTCCAACGTTAAGGCATATCGGACGATGAATGGAATGGGCGAAATGATGCTCAAATGAGTCTGGGGTCTACAGAGCTTAGAGTTACCCGACATTCGTCTTTCAGGATAAGGGAAAACCCGGGAAAAAGCCTTATCCAGGTAACTCAACCTGACCGAGATTCGAACTCGGGACCTCTTGAGCGTGAGCTAGACACGCTACCACCACGCTACCAAGGTGGGCACGTGGGAGACATTATCCATCATCATAAACAGTGGTGAAGGCTGCGGAGGCGATTTTGAAGGATCTCTCTAAAATGGTTTCTAGCATGTCTTTGAAGACTGGCAGAAACGCTGGGACAAGTACATCACATTCAGGGGAGACTATTTTGAGAAGGACCATCAAAATTATGAGGATGAGTAAAGTTACGTTGTCAAAAAAAAGTGATCATTCTTTATTGAACAGCCCTCATACTTTGCTCAAGAAACTAAAATACTATAGTTTTAATAATGATAGTCTGAAATTGATCAGATCGTATTTGTCAAAAAGATACCAATCTGTATATGTTAATGGACTATTTTATAATTTGTGATGGTGAAACACGGTGTCCCTCAGGGTTCCATACTTGGACCCTTGTATTTTATCATACATATAATATTCGGGAAGACTGCTTAAGGACATTCATCTATGCAGATAATTTAGCAATTAATGTTGCTTTAAATGACAGTACTCTTGTGTGTTCTAAAATAGCTGATTTGTCTAACAGAATTGAAAATTGGTGTAAGCATAATAGGCTATTGATGATAAAACTGGTGACGTTGCTTTTAAAATTAATTCAACTGATCAGATTGAATCTGTTAAATTTTTGGGCATTAGTCTTGAATCTTGTCTGGGTTGGCGCACTCATATTGAGAATGTTGCTGGAAAATTAAGCAGAGGACTTTTCTGATTAGGAATTTTAAAGAAATACTTATCTTTGAACTCTTTTTGGATGTGTTTTTGACGTTGCTATACAACCTTTATAGTGTCTTGGCAAATAAATCATGTCTATATATCTATATGTAAACAGTGTGGTTTTCTGCACCCAATAAATCCTGAGAAAACGGAGCATTAATATTCCCATTTTAACCTCAGTAATATAAGGCTTTACGACGCTCCTTAACAGAAGTTAGATACGTAGGTATATTGTTTTGCAAACTTCGCTTCGATAGAATTTTATTAGATGACGTTCAGCAACGCAATAAAGTTCTCTGTTCTGGAAATGGAATGTTATATTGGCGATAGTGGAATTAATGGCTTCCGGCAGACGTGGTTTGTGTTGAATGGAGGTGCTCCACTAATGCCCCTGGGAAGAATGAGCAGTATTAAACGCTATTAGCGATTGCAATGAAGCCTTCCTACTTCCGGTTGGCGCATGACATTTGCCAGTCGCAGCTCGCTTAATACTTCCAAGTGCTCTCTTCCTGTTTGTTCGACAGATCGATGTTTATCGCCGACAAGGGTCAGACAGTGTTCTGGAGGACAACTTTGGTATTGAATTTGTATTAATTAGAAACAGAGGTCAAAGCACTATAAGCAAATGCAAATATACATGATGCAGCATTAATAACAGGGCGCCTGAATGATAAAACAGTCGAACGTTGTTTCCACGCCAATATGAGAGTTTATCTGCAGGTCACGTAATAGCAAACAGAAAATGTGCCACTCAATGTCGGCATTTTACATGTACAGTGGCGTACAACATAGTGCGTGACTTTTTTACTAGATACAGTTTCGCGTTTTGAGACTAGATACATGTTTTAAGCCTACCAGATAAGAACGTGCTTAAGCTGGCCCCGTAGCTCAGTCGGTAGAGCACCTACCTGCCGTGTTAAAGGTCCCAGGTTCGATTCCCGGCGCTGGAGATGGGGATTTTCCTCTGACCAATATAATTCCTCACCTTACACAAATTCTGAAAGTATGAATGAGAGTAGGAATGTGTACATGATCTAATGATAAAAGCCTAACGGATACGAGTTAACACCTTCGGTATGTTACAAAGAAGAACGGACCCAGATAGGACCTTTGCAGTTAAAGACGGGGTATAAATGGAACAGAAAAAAATTTGATATATTTTTCGTTTTGATAAATTTTAGAGTTTATTAAAAATTCTTTTGAACTAGTAAAAAGATTGGCACTGTTATGCTATCTAAGATTGATAAACTTGTTTCTTTTGATATATCTGCCTTATCTCCTAGCACTCCTAGAGAAAAACTTTTGGTATATTTTAAAAAAAAGTTATTGAATTCAATAAATTTACATGAGAACTTAATAGTTGATTTTGTTAAACTTACTAATTTTGACTTGGATCAAAATGCTTTAACTTTTAATTGTGATAATTTTTCAACAAACTTCTGGCCTAGTAATGGGTAATCCTCTTTCACCTTTTTTTGCTGATCTTTTTATGAGTTTTTTTTTCTCGAAATGCAAGTCAGTAAAGCATTCCCTTTTCCCAATTTTTGCTATTGTTCCTGATAAATAAATGTTGCTTTAAAATTACTAGATTTACAAGATAGAGCTATAACATTCACATTAGAAACTGAAATTAATGGATTTCTTCCTTTTCTAGATCTAAAGATAATTAGAAAAAATAATAAATTAAACTTTGGTATGTATAAGGTGTCTACTCATATCGATAATTACATAAAAAATAGAAGTTTTAACCATGTTTTACTTAAATTTGCCCTTTTCAATAGTTTGATTTATAGATTAATAGATATACCCCTGAATAAAGAGGCCTTTAGTAAAGAATATAAATATATTATTAATACTGATTTAATAAATGGTTTTAATAAAGATTTTATACATAAAAAATTGAACAAATTAAATATCAAAAAACTGTTAATGATATTTCTAACCATAAGAATAATTGCGATTATAATTTTCAAAAATTTATTCACCCTCCTTGGGTGTGCCCGCCTCGGTAGCGTAGATGATAGCATATCTGCCTCACGTTCAAGAGGTCCCGAGTTCGAATCTTGGTCAGGGTGAGTTACCTGGATATGGTTTTTCCGGGGTTTTCCCTTATCCTTCATGATGATGTCGGGTAACTCTAAGCTCCACGGACCCTGGGCACATTTGAGCATTATTTCACCCAAGTCATTCACCGTCCGATATGACTTAACGTTGGAAGACGTAAATAACGCAAAAAAATCCTTGGGTGAATAAACATTTTGAAAAAAAAAAATGTTAAAGAGTTTCGCACAACTTCACAACTTTAGTTCCTCAAAATAAACATAGTACTCAATATTTACTGAATTTCTCTAAAAAAGATAAAACTCCTAACAATAAAAACTCTGGTATTTATTTATCAATTTAATTGTTTCGATTGTGATCAAGTTTATATTGGAAAGACGAAACGTAATTTGGAAACCAGATTGAAAGAATATTTTCATAATATTAAGTTTAAACAAACTGATAAATTGGCCGTAGCGGGTCATGTTTGGTCATTTAACCATGAAATAAATCCCAAAGTTAAATTATTAAACAATTAAATGGCCCGATAGATTTAATGGTTTGGGGAAAGATATTTATTTTAAAAATAAACATCGTGTAATGAATTTTGAAATACCGGCAGTCAATTCTGTTTTTAAATTTGTTTTATCTTCAGATTTTGGTAATACTGACAAAAGCATAGTGACATCTAGCGATTGTAACGTTGACAACGAGGTTGTTTAAGGCTCTGGCTGAGGATGTGAATAAATGTTTCACGAAATCGTGATCCTAATCAATTTATAAGAAAACTTTCATCATTTCTTATAAGATAAGCGAAGTTGTATGTTACAAATTATTATATTTGAATATATAAAAAATATGCGCAGAGAAAGGTCCTTGTGTGCTGTGGTATGTGTGAACGTGGATTAATAGGCTGCGTAAATAAAAGAATAATAATAATAATAATAACAATAAAAATAGAAATCTCCATCCCAAACTAACGTTTACATCAGAGGTGCCAACGAGTGTCACTGAGGGTGACTCCCCTCCTTTTCCCCTTCAACTTTTCGTTTAGCGTCGCGGAGGTGCAAGGGAACAGCTGACTGTCAATGGCTATTGCGGTACGTCTATACACCTTTGTGTTTTAAAACAAATGCAAGTAAGTGGCTCAGTCAATGTGTCCCGTTACAGAGCCCGACATCGAAAAATTAATAGCTAAGAAGAATAATAACTCCACTTAAATTATGAACTAATAAATATTGACACGTAGCTATAAAAGTATTATTCACAATGGTATTCAATACACAATATGTACATACAAATATGAACAAAGAGTTTAACAACCCGCCACTGTATCTTCCGCACGCTCTACCTTACCCTAATATCTATTACGTCACCTGCAAATTTTAAGTAGGAGGGGGAAAGGGTAACCACCCTGTTTCCCCTCCTGACACCACTCGCTAACATGATATATGTTCCGAAAAAGTCTCTAAGCACTTTATTAAAATACTGAAGTTATTTTCATGACCAATGTAACGTTATCTTGCATTTTCTGTAAATAGCCGAAGTGTTCTTCATTCTGTATGACTTTTATACAAATGACCGAGTGATATAGCTTAGACGGTTTCGTCTTTGGTCCGCATTAGGGAGCTTTGAGTTCGATTGCCGTGGCCGACCTACCTCACCCGGTTTTTTTCGGGTGTTTGCCCGGGTAACCAGGCGAATGCTCTGGATAGGTTAATTACATCCCCCGAATTTTCTGACCCTCCATTATATCTCTATTATCATTTCACATCATTTCTCATCTGGGGTAAAAGTGTCAGCGGGTGTCACGGTGTTGCATGGCAGGATGAAGGGCTTCTATAAACACTTGCTAGGACGGTCTCCGGTCTCCGTTCCGGCCAAGTGGGCCGTTTCAGGACCACGTTGGGTGGGGTACCGGTTGTACTTGCCTGCCGGGGAGTTTCCAACTGGTAAAAAGGAGGGACCTTGCCTTCTGCACTGTCGCGGCTCCTTAGTACGGCCACCTTCTGTCTCCTCTCGCCTCATCCTTCCTCTCTGGTATGCCCTACATTGGGCATATAATATATCACAGGAGAGATAGTCTCCGAGGCCTGAGACGCAGGGGGTTTGCAGAAGGTTCTCACACCCTTCCTGGACAGGTTTATGACACCCCATGTAAGTACTGTCCTCCACAGGAGAGTAAGTCTTCGGGCCGTGAGACGCAGGGGGGCTTGGCGAAGGTTCTCACACCCTCCCTGGACAGGTTTATGACACCCCATGTCAGTACTGTCCTCCACAGGAGAGTAAGTCTCCGAGGCCTGAGATGCAGGGTGTTTGGAGAAGGTTTCCACATCCTCCCTGGACAGGTTTATGACACCCCATGTCAGTACAGTTACAGACCATTCAAAAACATTCTGACGGCTTCTACTTTTGTGAATGAATCTTCTTGGTTTTACTGTACAGAGTGAATAGGGTGCATGTTTTTAACGGTTCTACTCCTTGTGTAGCAGGCTTTCTCTGTCACACACATCCGCTGTCTTTGTCCCACTGTGTAAGGGGGTGCATTCCCTTCAGGGACTGACTTCGCGTTGGTGCACAGTAGCTATATTAGATCAGGACTAGTCGCAGTGCCAAATCTCCTCCGTACGATTCGATCCTGCCCAATCCTTTATATAACTACAGTAAAACCTCTCTAAAACGGAACGCGATGGTTCCGACATTAATTTTCCGTTTACACAGGTTTCCGTCTTACAGAGGGCTGTGTTTGAATACAAACAAATTACGAAATAGTCGCACAGGTTTATACTGAAGGAATAATACAGAATGAAGGTAAATAATAATAGGCTGATATATATTATGTACTATATTTTCAATGTACGCACAATAATTGTAATTTATAGCGTAGTTTCTTTGGCTGTTTTCAATTTTCCCTTTCCAATCTGCAACTGTCTGCATATCAACATCATTTGCTTCCCTACACACTGTATTCAAAACAATATTATGGTGATTTTTTAAACCTTCGAGGCATCTACTGGAAGCTCTGAAATTGTATATACCTAATTTTCTTGCTGTGTCTAAGTAACTGGGGTGGGTCTTGGGTACATAAAATGAATGACGTGTTGAAGCAGATAGGTGTGGGTCATTCTTGGATAAATGCAGAGTATGGGTAGAGAGATTTCTGGAAAGAAGTTAAGTTAAGATTAGAAGATATTGACAGACAAGACTTTTTGCCAGTGTAAGTGACAAAGGCTCATTGAGGTTATATAGAGAAATAAAAACAACTTGGGGGAGGGAAGAATGTATAGACATATGTAATAAGTTAGGGCGAGAAGGTTTTGCTTGGGCGAGAAGAGGAGTTAGAAATTTGAAAGGTATCCGTCAAGAGAGGGAGCTAGATAAATGTCCATTGTGTGGAGAAGAGAATGCAGACTTCCATTATATATTATACTGTAGTCAAACTAAGGTATGGAGAGAGCAGCCCTGGCTACGTAAATGGGACAATTTGGGGAGTGAAGTAGTAATCAGAAAAATTTTGTCAGTAAAAGGGGAAAAGAACAGGAGAAATATAGGGAATTATTTAGGGAAAGTTAAAGAGAGATGGCTAAGAACAATTAAGAGAAAAATATAGAGTAATTTAGCTGAAATGGCAAAAGTGTAAACAGGAGTAGAGGGCCTCCAATACATAAAAACCTAGGGTTAGGTGTATGGGGACCGAATTATTATTCAATGGCGGGCAACATGGTAGGATTTTCAGGATTTAGGAATATATGGCATTTTCCGGTATGGATTTTATAATTGTAATCCTGATTTTGTATTTCCATTCGATGATGTAAAAGGAAAGATGAGAAGTAAATTATAAATTACAAATTTGCTGTGTATAAAGGTTGAGTCTGAAGCAATGGTTCAGAAATGTGAATTCCTTTTAGTGCGCACTAAAACACTTGAACACAGCACGATTTAGCTCGTCATACTCTGTAGATTTTCTGATGCATGTCTCATGACCTGCTGTTCCTTTTAACCACTCGTCTTATTTTTATCTTGTTTCTCAATATCTCAAAAATCTGAGTTTTCCCCACTTTAAGCAACACATTTAATTCTTTAGCTGTACGTTTGTTCTTTTCGTGTTCTTCAATCGACTTAGTTTTCTTCTCCAGTGATAACGTTTTATGTTTAGAACTCATTTTACAGAGTTTGTGTACATTCAAACAATGTATTTAAAAATCACCAAAGTTCACAGTTTTCTTCCACTTTTACTTGATTGCTTGTAAGAACGAAACTGAGAGTGAACGCAGTGCAAAACAGTTACACCCTTTCCATGTGTATTGGAAGTTAGTTGAGAGAGCTAATGTTTTGTTTTAACTTTTCCTTGAAGGGTTATAGTTTATGACTTTATGGTTCATGGAACTACGGGGAAAGTACAGTCGCCCTAAAAATTATTGCACTTTTTAAAACGCGTACGTTGTAACCCATTACACATACGAGGGTGGTATGAAAAGTTTCCGACCTCAATATGAAGATGGCTGCACTCGAAAAAAAACCTAGTGAATTTCGTTGTTCATCTGTTGACAATTACTCACCAAAGTTTCAGCCATTTTGGACTCTCAGTTGTTATGTAAGAGTCGTTTGAGTGAGTTGAAGTGACTGTTTTTATGAAAATTGACAAAATCGAGTATCGAGCTGTCATTGAATATTTGTTTTTGAAAGGCAATACGCCTACGCAAATCAAAGATGAGTTGGATTCTGTGTATGGGGACAATGCACCATCATTTACCACAGTGAAATTTTAGGCAGCTAAATTTAAACGCGGCCGTAACAGCTTGCGAGACGATGAACGTCCATGACATCCAAAAACTGCAACTACCGACGAAACCATCGCCAAAGTTCACCAAATGGTGAATTAAAGTGAGAAGAGATAACAGAGGCTATGAACATGTCAAAAGAATGTGTTTGTCATATATTAAATCAACATTTACACATGAAAAAGCTGTCCGCGCGCGGGGTGCCGCGTTTGCTCACGTTAGACCAAAAACGTGTTCGAATGAACATTTCCAACGCTGTGTTGGCGCAGTTTAGGCGCAATAAATTCAGTTTTGGCGCCGATTAACTACTATAGATGAAACCTGGATACACCATTATACGTCTGAAACAAAAATACAGTCCAAACAGTGGACTGCAAAGGCGGAACCGGCTCCGCAAAAGTTTTCTTTGCTGGGAAAGTAATGGCGACAGTTTTTAGGATAGTCATGGAGTTATTTTAATCGATTATCTTGAAAAAGTAAAACCATTACAAGAGCATACTACGCATCATTACTTGACACGCTGAAGGCAGAAATTGCAGAAAAACGTCCACATTTGCAGAAAAAGAAAACTCTGTGTCACCAAGACAATGCACCGTCTCACACTTCAGCGGTTGCAATGGCAAAAATCCACGAATTACTGTTTGAACTGCTTGACCAACCACCTTATTCGCAAGAGGTAGCCCCAAATGACTTCTTTTTGTTCCCTCATCTGAAAATTGCGCTCGGAGGACAGCGATTTTTGTCAAATGATGATGCAATCACATCTGTGAACAATTATTTTGCAGTGAAAGACGCCGAAAAATACTTGATCGGGTTACAGAGATGTGAACATCGCCGGGAAAAGTGTGTAGAGTTACAAGGAGACTATGTTGAAAAACGCCGAGTACTATTTGGACAGGTTACAGAGATGGGAACATCGATGGGAGAAGTGTGTAGAGTTACAAGGAAACTATGTTGGAAAAACACCGAGTACTATTTGGACGGGTCACAGAGATGGGAGCATCGCTGTGAGAAGTGTGTAGAGTTACAAGGAGACTATGCTGAAAAACGCCGAGTACTATTTGGACGGGTTACAGAGATGGGAGCATCGCTGGGAGAAGTGTGTAGAGTTACAAGGAGACTATGTTGAAAAACGCCGAGTACTATTTGGACGGGTTACAGAGATGGGAGCATCGCTGAGAGAAGTGTGTAGAGTTACAAGGAGACTATGCTGAAAAGCACCGAGTGCTATTTGGACGGGTTACAGAGATGGGAGCATCGCTGAGAGAAGTGTGTAGAGTTACAAGGAGACTATGTTGGAAAACGCCGAATACTATTTGGACGGGTTACAGAGATGGGAGCATCGCTGGAAGAAGTGTGTAGAGTTACAAGGAGACTATGTTGAAAAACGTCGAGTACTATTTGGACGGGTTACAGAGATGGAAGAATCGCTGGAAGAAGTGTGTAGGGTTACAAGGAGACTATGTTGAAAAATAAAATTCTGAAAAAATGTCTTATATCTTTCTTAGGTCGTAACTTTGAATACGATGCTTCGTAGGTTCCCGGAGGCCATCGTGACTCTTCAGTACTTAGGAAACACTGATAGATTTTGTCACGTGAAGTCCTTGTAGCGGGAGAAGAATGTGTAATTTTTTGTTCTATATGGTGCTTTTAAATACAACTAAAAGTATACATTAGCAAGCGTATTTTTCTTGGAGCTTAGTT
>JAUKNK010000097.1:2232500-2477500 GCA_030765055.1 Mantis religiosa | reverse complement strand
ATGATTTAATGTTGGAAGTTTTTCCTTATTGTAAAATATCCATGTCTGGTAACACTAAGCTCTATGAACCCTGTACACATTTGAACATCATTTCATTTATCATTCGATGTGACCTAACATTGTGGGTTTTCCCTTGTTCTAAAATATCAATGTCTGGGTACTCTTTGCTCTATGGTCCCTGGACTCATATTATTAAATTTCATTTATTTCATTTATGGTCCTCCTTGACTTAACATTGGAGGAGGTAAATAAAAAAAGACAGAAAGAAGAAAGTAATGGAAGAAAAATAGCTTTTGACATTTTCATTTTTCTTAAACATGTCTCTTATTTTGTTTAAAATACTTTCATGAGAATTGATATGTATATCATAAAATTTCTGGGAGGAGTCTCTGAAATTCCCTTCATTCTGAATGAATTATTTTTCATAACTTGTAAATTGTAACAGACAAACAAAAACTTAATATAATTTTGAGTCGAACTACAATCTGTGAGGTTTAACTAGTCGTGTGTCTTTTAGAAAGAGAAAGGAATACTGACCGCCTCACTCTATGACGTAGCGGACAAAGCAGACACCCCAGCCAAGCATGCATCAGTGGCGCAGCGCCCCTTCTCCACTCCGTCCGATTGTTGCTCATCCCCCGATTCACAGTCAGAAATTTCAAACGAATCTTCGTTTTCTTCTCCCGATTCCAAGTCTTTTAAGTTTATAACTAATCTGTCTGTAATTTCATCTATCAGACCGTCTTTTCCCCGGTAAAACTGTTCAGTGTTTTGTACATGCTCACACGTGCTTTTCCAGTATTCTGGGGTCACTTTTCTAATCGCATTATGAAACAAGGCTCTTACATCGACACTTTTAAATGAAATATTATGTTTGGCATCATCATTCTTCACTTGTACCCAAATAAGTTCCTTAGCATTAAAGTCGCAGCGATAAGTTGGCAATCTTACTACGGTATGACCGGGTACCTCTGCGAGACTGTTATTCCATACACTTTGAAATTATCTTTTTCAGTTTAATTAATTCGTATAGCACTGGATTTGTTGCTTGTGGATAAAACTCAATATTCATATAACGAAGCTATTCCTGCATATTGGATTTGAATGTAGATGAAATGGGTGCTTTATTAATTTCTATGTAATGATAAGGGGCATTGTCCATAATAATGACATCACTAGACGGGATGTTAGGTACTAATGTAAACAAACCAATCCTTGAAAATATTGTTATCCATTTCTTCATGGTAGTCTTTGGTTGAATTTGACTTAAAAGTTAGCAAAGCATTAGGAATAAATCCTGGTGAATATCCAGCATGTTCGTATATAATTGGCTGCCCTTTGCCGATTGGTGTTTTAAGAGGGAAATCAGTTACATTTTCATCAGCAATACACTTCCACACCGTATTTCTGGTATGGTTTATATGTACCCAAGTTTCGTCAAAGTACATTATAGGCCTACCTGTAGATCTCAATTCTTTCATTCATCTTAAAAATTTCAATCTTTTAGAAACAATATCCATTTGTCCCATTAAAAAGTGTCTTCCTTGTGAATTTTTACCGTAACTGAAATTAAGCTTTCTAAGAATTTTTTTAAGGACCACACGCTTCCTGTAAGTGAGTCTTTAGTTTCTAAAGCCTCATATATGTCCAGCAAACTAGGTAGAAAGTACGCACGATACAGCGAATGGATTGCTCGCTTAATAGCAGCAGCTGTGAGTAATTCAATTTCTGTTTTTCGGTCTTCTATTAGGGCGCTTCTTGCCTGGTGTTTGCAGTCTACCGCCGCTAACTTCTGCATTTTTGTCTTCTTTTAAAATTCGCTGACAAAACTAGAAGAAATACCTGTGGCAGCAGCAGTTCTTTCAACGATGCTCGTCACTGAAATAGTCGGCTTTCCACATTTCAAAGCTTCACATTCATCACTGAAGAAACCGTGAACTTTGACTACAACTTCCCTAGAATCTGATTTTAGAACTTTCCCTCGAGATTCAACTTGAAACAACACAAACACAACTAAAACTACAAGAAAATACTTCAACATTATATCCATATGTTGCAACAGTGAAAACATTTTGTGTGTCGTGTAAATCCACAAAACAATAAATGCACAGTTCTATTGCTCATACGCTACTGACAACCTTTAATCAACACACAACGGAGTGGGGGTTTCGAGCGTCTACTTTCCACGAATCACGACAAAGCAATGGTTGCTGACCCACCCACGTGTACTAGACAAGGACAGCATTCTGTGTTAGACAAGGACAGTAGAGAATACGCCAACTTAAACCTCACAGACTGTAGTACTCAATGCTCTATTTATTGCTAGTATTGGAAGACAAAATCTTACTTTGTAAAAACTGTAAATATCTTTTAAAACAGTTTATGCCAAATACAGTTTTGTGCCATTAGTGATTTTGAAGATTTTTAGTATTTTGGGCTTGTATTGTGAAGCACTTTAAATCTTTTCAATTGCAAAGTCGCTATTCCTCATTTTTTCAACAATTTCAGATATCACATAGCGACTGGCTCTTTTAAAGACTTAATTATTACTTAAAGCCTAATGTACTCCCACTCCACCCTGGCATGTATCAGAAAATTAAAAGTAACACTAATTAATTTAATAATAAGAGTTTAATGGTAAAGCCTGGAATTCAAGTACTCACAAAAGTAAGTCACCACAAATGGTGTATCTCGGATATGAGAGCTCCTAGTGGTTTACCGAGAAAATATATGTGGGCCATTTGGAGAATTTTATGTGAGGACGGCATGTTGGCCATGGTAGCTGAATGGGTAAGAGCGACTGAACGGAAACCAGGAAATCCATGGTTGAGATCCCGGCCATGGCATTGAATTTTTCAAGCTGACTCTATCAGTTTAAAAATATTATTTCTGTTTGCAACATAATTTGAGCCCACATTAACTCTATTGGATTGTTCTGGCAGCTGTAAGGATGGGGGGTGGATCGCATCTAATTGATCAAGTTGATACACATTTTCATGGAAGAGTAATTGAATAGTACTGCTTTGAACTCTCTAGAGTAAACAGAGATTACGAACCATTCGTAAACAAAGATATAATGTGACCAGACACATTCTGCCAGACTAGCAAGAATTGTATTCTTTCCTCTCATCGAATTTAGCAGACACCTTGGCTTATTCAAAGTACATATTTCTTTTACCACGTCATGTCAAATGTTTACGTTTCAGCTCTGAGTAATTTTAAATATATGTTCACGCATACATGCCAAACAATAATGATATTCATTACAGTGCTTACGTCGCAATTCATTGTTATAATATAATAGTATCTACTTTATTTATTTGTATTAGGAAAACTGTTTGAGATAAAAATATGGGGGTTTTACGGTTATGTTAAATACATTACTCTCTCCTTCCTCATGGATCAGTTTTTGCAAAATTAAAATTTTTGTCTTAGCGCGAATAGTATTTATTAGATTGATTAGTTTGCCGCTGGTCACATACCACTTAGGGGAAATGCAATACAATAGCACTGCAGAACTCCGATGGTTTGCCCACCTTCAAGGACAAACACCTTCCCATTTGAAACACATAATAGTTTGGTACGAGGGCTGTTCAATAAACAATGATCACAACATTTTTTGACAACGTACCTTTACCCATCCTCATAATTTTGATGGTCCTTCTCTAAATAGTCTCCCCTGAATGCGATGCACTTGTCCCAGCATTTCTGTCATTCTTCAAAGACATGTTGGAAACCATTTTTAGAAGATCCTTCAAAATCGCCTCTGCAGCCTTCACCACTGCTTCTGATGATGCATAATGCCTCCCACGAAGGCGTTTCTTCAAGTTAGGGAATAGAAAAAAGTCACATGGGGCTAAATCCGGACTATAGGGAGGGTGAGGGATGCACTTCACGTTGATTTTTGAAAGATATTCAGCAACAACATTGGCAATATGCAGCCGCACATTATTGTGGTGCAGCAATCAGTCAGCTTCATGGAAAGTCTTTTGAACCTGATACAAACTTGCAATGTTTACAGGACATCACTGTAGTATTGTCCAGTTACTGAAGTGTGTTTTTGTACAACATGCTGATAAACCATTTCATGAATATCAAAGAATGAGATGACCATAACTTTCCCAGCAGAAGCATCCACTTTTGCTTTTTTGGGGGTTGGTGATGAAGGAGATTTTCACACTGAGGTTTGCTGTTTGCTCTCAGGACCAAAATGATATAGCCAAGTTTCATCAGAAGTAATTATGTTTGGAAGAAACTCCGCACCTTCCTCTAATATCAACTTTAACTACATGTTACCTCCATTGCAGTGGTAGGCAATACTGAACGTGTCTGAAGTTACCTGTTTCTCACAGGCAGGAACTAGGAGTACCAACAATGAAACTACTACAGCATTTTTGTTTCACATTAAGCTAACAGAATATAATAAGATTGTATTTTAGTGCGAAAAATTATGACTGTAAAAAAATTATGATCATTCTTTATTAAACAGCCTTTGTATTTTACTGATTCTGTTTTGGAGTTATGTTATTCACACACACACACGCACACATACACATACACACACCATTTTCTATCTTTCAATGCACTATAGTAATTCTTAGATTAAGAAAAGCCTAGGGTTGTGTCAGCTTTGATAATGTAGTAAAACTGTTTCATTGTGTTTCAGAAAGCCGCTGTAAGGAGACGATGGCAAGACGTGCTCATATGTTAGCACTACTTCAACTCTCTTCACTGGTCTTCTTGCTAGTGGTGAAAGAGACCCATACAGCACCTGTCTCAGACAGCTCCAACATCAACAATACCATCAGTGATGGTGGTGATGCTTTTTCAGAGAAGCACAATGATGCAGACCATACTGTAGCACCTGGGGATTCTCTGGCAGCCGTCACTGTGCACGATCTTAATAATATGTCAAAGGGAGAGATGGATATACACATGGTGACTGAAACTGTAGAGGATGCCAGTAGTGCAGAAGAAAATTTGGACAAAGATGTTGGCTCTATATTAATCAAGCCTGAAGATGAGGCAGGTGTAACTCAGGAGAGTAAGGAAGTGCTTAAAGTAAATACAGACAAGCCCAATGACTCTTTGTCGACCAGGAGTGAAGATGATGCAAGTGCAGTAGATGGTAGTCTTGCAGTATCACAAGTAAATACAGACAAGCAGGAAGAATCTCTAGGGACAAAGACTGGGGAGAATGGTACAACAGAGAGCAGTAATGCAGGGATGCATGAGAATCATACAGTGATAGAGACTGGAGATGATACAACTGCAGAAGATACTGATGATGCAGTTTCGAATGAAAATATGGAGAAGGGTGAGGATACCATAACAAACAAAACTGGAGAAAATACAAATGATGCAGAATCAAAAGAAAATATAGAGAAAGATAATGATTCTGGGAAGGATGCTAGTACATCAGACAATCAGGGAGGTTCAGAAGAGAACATGAGTAAGCATGAAGTCAAGGCTATAGAGGGTAAGCCTAATAAAGAAGAAATTTTGACTGCAATGGCAGAAGATGAGATTAATGAGAAATCAGAGGAGTTTTTAGAGACCTTCAGGGACAATAAGGTTGAAAAGGATGCTGTTGAATCATCTGACAAAGAATCTGAAAAAAATAAGGAAAATGAAGCAGCAGAAGAAACTGCATTAAAGACAGACGATACTTCAGAAGATGAAGAAAAAAGCAATGAGCAGATGCTCAGCGAACATGGCACTGGGCTGGAAAATTCTTCAGAAGAAGTTTCTGATGCTGAAAATGAAACAAGAGATATAGAAGTAAATGAAAATCAGAACAGCACTCACGAAGGAAGTCATGTAACTGGTTCACCTTTTGCTAGGCTAAGTGTACCACTGTCAGATAATCACCATGTTGACAAAAATGAACATAATAGCGATAAGGATGCTTCAACAGAAGACCATGAAAGTAACCCATCTGTAGAAGAAACTGCAGAGAAGGAAACTGGTTCACCTGATGAGCTTATTGAAAATGACAGTGTGGACTCTGAAGTGATAAAGAGTGACAACAAAACCACAGCTTTGGGTAAGATCATGCCAATTACTGGGGCTGAGAAGGATGCCCAGAACACTGATGAAAGTTTGCATGACACTAGTAACGATTCAGAAACTTTAGTGATACCGACGGAATCAGGAGAAACAGAAGGAACAACTCCTGTAGCAGATCAAGATATAAACAATAAAAATGAGGAAGAGGAAACTACAACAAATGAAGCACCAAAAATCGCACATGAAACAAAATCAGAAGAAATAGATTTGAATGGTAAGCTCCTTGATGGTGATAAAGATGGTGATGATAAGGATGATGGTGATGATGAGGAACAAAATGAGAAACATAATTTTCTAGATAAAGATGATATGCTTCCGAAAGAACTGGATTCCTCCTCTAAAAAGAATGAAAATGCCCTTTATGTAAGTGAGGGAACGTTCAATGTAGATGTTACAGAGAACCCTTCAGATGAGGAAGGGAGTGGAATTGCACTACATATGGAAGGCTTTACTTCACATGGTGATAGTGCTCACAAAGATACATTTGATGCAAGCAGTCAAGAGAAACATGAAGCTGAGAACAGAAAAGAAGAAAAAGAAGGGAACCAAGATGATGTAGTAGCCTCTGAAAAAGACGAAGCAAAATTATCCAAAGAAACTGATCATCATACTTATGATTTTGGAGAGTCTGCTAGTGGTCATGAAGAGGAGAAATCTGAGAACTTGGGAAAACAGGACAATAATGGGACAAATGATGTGGAAGACGGTGATGGTAGTGGAAGTCATGCGCTGCTTGGGCATTATGAAGATGAGATTACTTCAGAGGAAGCCACCCCTAAAAGTAACGATTACTCTGTTGTATACCATGTTCCTGTAGTTGACGATAATGAAGAAAGTTCTACAGAAAATTCCAGCAAATCTCCAGCACCAGAAAATGAAACCTCCACTGAGATAGCCAGTTTTGAATCACCTGATGATCAAAATGAGAATGGTGATCACTTAAAGGAAGAAAACTTGGTCCAAAACAATAACAATGTTCAAGTCATGAGTTTGAGCCCCACTCATGCCCCAGATGAAAGTGACAATCATCTTATGGAATTTGATGGCAGTGGTGATGATGATACAACTACTCCCATAGCAATTATTATTCATGCTGACATAATAGATGACAACATGGCAATTTCAAGAAAAGAAATGGATTTGGTGAACTCTTCATTGATTGGTGAAGCTAGTCCTGCCTTTCAGGAGAAGCCAGTGGAAAAGGTTGTGTCATCAGAGTCAGCTGCTGCACCTCCCCCACCAAACACTGAGTCTCCATGTACAGCAGGTGAGGAAAATGAAGACTGTTTGCTTCAGAGTAACAAACCGCATGAGGATACTGGAGTAACTAATATCCTTGAAGATGATGATGAAGTTGCTCTAGAACCAACAAAGGGTGCCATTCATACAGAATCAACAACCAATGATGACCTAAAAGAGCACTACTTATATACTACACCTGCAGTGAAAGTGTCCAATGAAGAAGAATCTTCACAAGAATCCATTGTTGTAGATCTTAACAAGCCCCTCTTGCATTCCAATGAACAACGTAAAAGCACTACCATAACCCCAGAGACAAAGGACATCACTGAATCTATAGAGGAACATGAGGCCATGGATAATGAAACAACAAACATTGGTGCACCAGACACAATTGTTGAACACCCACTAGATGAAAGTGGAATTAAAGAAATGTCTGAAAAAATTAGAGCAGCAAATGTTAATGAACTTGGTGTTTCTGGACAAGAAAATCCAGAGGATCTTGGTGAACCAGAAGCATTAGACAGTAGCAGTGCTAGTGTATTTTATGTTGTGCTTGGCTGTATCATCGCAGTTGTTGTTTACCTGTGCGCATACGCAGCTATAAAGAGCAGGCGTGAAAGGGGCACAAGTGTGGGCTCCAAAAGACACGGCGAGGTGGCAGGTGATGATGATGGTACTGAACTAAAAGATATGAAGAAAGCCCTTCTAACACCTGAAGCCCCACATGATGATCAGAATTGTGACATAGAGGCTAACACCAAACCTCTAATGGAGAAAGATGGAAACGAAGAAGATGAAGGAAAAGAAACCATAGTAAAACAAAATGGAACTTTAGAGCTGAGTGAACCTTCAAGAGACATAGAGAGTCAGGTAGACTCCTCAACTGCAGAGAACCCACCGAAGACGGCACCAACATCCAAAAAACCAGAGGAGAGAAATGGACTATCAGAGGTGGTTGTCGAAAAACCTCCAATGACCAATGGGAAAGCAGAGTGCCTTATCACCCATCCTGTGGCAGCCAAAGTTAAAGTCATAGAAAATGAAGACTCTATTGTGAAGATGCCTGTTATAATTAACCGAGGGAGCAATACTCCTCCACACTGAAGAAAGTTTACATCACCATAGTTGTTGGACATAAAGTGAGAAAGACATTTAAGATTTTATATAAGTTTGACTCTTTTGCCCCATATTTATATCATTTTTAATTTAAGTGATTTCCTGTAGACTTCATTGGGGTTGAAGATACTTTTCTCCTATCTGTTATGTAAAAATGAAAAGAAAAAAAAAGAAAAAAAAACTTACTATGTTAGTGTTACCAGTTTTAACTTCAAGGACTGTTTTTTGAATTCTGACCAGATCTTGTAAAGGACTGTGCCAATATTAATATTTCCACCAGATTGCCTTACACTTTTTCATTGCACTTTTTATGGCATTTTAGGAACATTCCATTATGTAACATTGTAACAAGTCTGAAAGAAACCTATTTCTCAGCTTTAGCACCTGTTCCTAAGTTGTTTAGTGCACATGTAACTGAGTAAATATAATATGTATAAAAATTATGCTTTCATTTATGCTGATACCTATCGGATATTCAATTTTGAATTGGAGCTTATAAATTATCTCCCCTCTTGTGTAGTTTTTTTTATTTTCAAAAGCTACAGAAGAACTTTTTTTGTTACATAAAAAATCAATAAAAGTGATAGACCATAGAAATTTGATTAATTGTTATGGGGGGAGTGTTGGTTGGGGTTTGAAGGTTGGCTGGATATTATGGCTAACCCATCTTACTAAATATAAGCAGTTATATACAAATACGTAAAATATGAAGCTATTAACAGTGAAGCAAACAAATATATACAAATATAACAATTTCAAACTTAAAACTTCACTTATCTTATCAGAAAAGATGACACTTGTCTTATAAATTGTACAGGATCGCAATTTCATGGAAATTCTCCCACATCCTCAGCTGGAAACAACAAAGTTGTCGTCATTGTTACAAACGCTAGGTGTTAATATGTTTTTGTTAGTACTACCAAGATCTGAAAATGAATCAAATTTAAAAACGAACCGACTGCTGGTATTTCAAAATTCATTATGTGATGTTTGTTTTTAAAAATAAATAAAATAGATTTAATGGTTTGGGAGAAGACAATTTATAAGAAAAGTGTCATCATTTCTTATAAGGTAAGTACATTTTTAAGTTACAAATTGTTATATTTGTATATTGTTGCATCTAGGGTTGTAAGGAGAGGGGGGTGTTACCTTTAACTCTAAATAACAATGGGGGTCATAGCTACGGATAGAGTGGAAAACAAGGAATGGTGGAGCTATAAAGGATTTGTTAGGAATAATACTCAAAGTCAACCCAGTTTAATAAATATATTCCCAGACTCAGCTTTAACATACAAGGCCCCTTTGAGATCTTGAGGAGATCTGGGGCAGTAAATTAAGTTAGTACATAATTTTATATGCCCTGCCTTAGGGCATGTTTGGACGAAGGCCTGAATGAGCGATATCCCAGTGCGGAGTCCTGCAGCAAAAGCCAGCAGCGCACTTACATTAAAAAGCCCCAACCACAAAAGCGCTCGCGTGCACTGCTTTTAATAATTTTAAGTATCCACTTGCCAAAGATGGCAGTTACCTGTTTACTCAGCAGCCCTAACGTCAGCTGCTTCAATTCGGCTTGCTCCTGCCGATTCAGCTCTCTGTCTTATCCAACTGTCTTAATTCGCACATTCCAGGATCACGCCAACCGTGATCATTCGCCTTTGGTTTGCTGGAAAAGCTGATTTGGTGGTCCAAAGTACGTATCCTGTCCGAAATGTACCAGTCATTCAACACATGTAAGAAATGAAATGTTAAATCCAACTATGCCAACTAATTCTTATATATTGCTCAGTCTATATATGTAACAATATAGTTGTATACAAAATTTACTAAGCATATTAGTACTTTGTTACATTTTGTGTAAATTTGGAAAAATGGCAATAAAGGGACAGAGCAACAATGTAAAAGGTTTTATCTAGCTGTTTCATAGAAAGTGATACAAGTGTGTACACTTACTCACAGACTGTGGGTTCCAAAATGCCAATACAGTATATGTGACACTCGTATTTTTGTTTTTGTAGGCACATCCCTAGCCAAGAATGGTACAATGAGTTATTACTATCGTGTGATTGCACAACCACTAGGCGATTTAAAACTAAAGCTTAAGTAAAACCAGCTGAAGGCATCACACGCTCTTGGCTAGAGAGAGTACTTGTTCACTCTGTATTCAGTTTCTAACATTCTTGCTGTGCTCATGACCTTGTTCCATTATATTTAAAGCCATCTGTTGGTATACATGCTCAAACTAGTTGTAAATACAGAGTGAACATAAAGTTCTTGAGAAAGTTTTTGAGAAAACGTAATATTAGATTCAAACAGATAGAGGTATTGTAAACCATATGACATGGTAACACATAATCCGTGAACGTTTTTTCGTAGTCTCATTCGATATGACCACCTTCCACTTCCATACAACTTTCCCAGCAATTCACTGCTACCTCAAGCTCTTTGTTCAGTATTGCAGGTGGGATGTTGCACACTGCCTGCCTCATACACTTCTTAAGAATGGCAATGGAGGTGATTCTAACTTTGTAGACCTGTAATTTCACATATCCCCATGCAAAAAAGTCAAGAGGTGTCAGATCTGGGGAACGTGGTACCTATATGTGGTATAAACCCCTGCTAAATAAATAGAGGCGGGAATGTGGTATCCAGGTACTCCCAAACAATTAGTAATGAGGAGGAGCTCCATTCTGTTGGAAAACCACAGTTTCCAAAATGTCATTCTGCTGTAATTGTGCTTGAAGGAACAATTATCAAGGACAGAATGCCTGTCACTGTTTGTTCTCCAAAGAAGAATGGCTGATACTCCTTGAATTTTGTCAGCCCCAACCACACATAAAATTTTGGGGTGTTTCGTTCCCACTCCATGATCGAATTTGGCTGTTCATCTGCCCACACTCTGCAGTTGTGTCTATTGACCATGCCACATGTGTGGAAGGTGGCCTCATCGCTAAACAACACATTTTGCTACCAGTTGGCTGCTTCAACTGCCCTCAACTGGTCGTAACACACTGCTTCGTGACAAGCGTAGTCTTCCTGTTCCAGTGCATGTCGAATTTGGAGCTGGTATGACCGCTTTTTTTTAGATGAAATGCAGTATGTTATACGCTGTCGATTGTGGTACATCCAACTCTCGACTTAACCTCCTGGTTGATGCTTTCGGACTTCTGGTCACAGCATCGTTTACCTGCTGCACAGTTTCATTGGTTACCCAGGGTCTACCCGAAAATTTCACGTCTTGCATAGTGCCTGTTCTTTGAAATTTCTGCATCTGTAGTCTGATATGAGGTCATGTAGGACCAGGTTTATGGAATTTTCGTTCACAATCTGCTTGAACCTCCTGATATGTAAATCCCTCAAACATGCAGAAACAACGGCAATTCGTTCTTTAGTTGACATCTTTCAGATCCCCTGTAAAAGAAATTCAAAATCAACTGTTTTCTAAAAATGGATCAAGACTTTATGTTCATCCTATACATATCCAGAACAGATTGTAGATGTTGCTTTTGTAAATAACTCAGATTTGGCAAAAAGTAACATAGACCCTCTCCCCCCCCAAAAAGAAGGTTAATTAGCCAAACTGTAACGTCTGGGATAATACAGCCTGACACACGGTTCTGTGACATCACATTCGGCATGCTGAGATAACGTAGCTCATATTCGTTATTTCTAATTTCTGTATCAATAATTATAGTGAAATAAAATAACAAAGCTCGTGATACAAATACATATACATTGTCAAAACATAAACTTCACAAAAAAATGTGAACTTCAACAGCATTAATTTGAAAAGCTTAAAAGAATATGTAATGGACAAATTGAATTTTAAAAGCCCTTGTATAAATTTTTTATCTGACTAGTATTTTATGGCTAGGGAATATAAGCCTTTCCCCATTTTTGGGGACAGTTTTCGCTTATATTTCTCAGAATTGGGTGATCTACCTAGATGAGATTTCTAGGAACTAGTCCACAGTGCTAAGGAGTCGCAATTCCCAAGACAGGGTGTGGCAGGATTGTTTCTTTCTCAACAGTAATATTCTCCTTAGGCAGAAAACTGTTATTCCAGTGTTAGCCTGGAGTTTTGGGCAACATGCAATGCTTAACTCTTCTGTTGGATGATACATATATTTTTAACCATAGAAGATTTTTTGTATTGCAAAGAAGTCAAATCACTGTGACAACAGAAAGACAAGCATAAACATGTAGGAATGCTTAATTTCCTTAAACTTGACATAAATTCTGGGTAAATGTTTTATCATATGAAGGCCAGCCAAAGATAAAATCATATTTTATATGAATAGTACCTCTGAAATTGTAATTGGAGAAAAACTTGTAAGTGTACACATATTTTTGTGTAAAATATTGCTTTAACTTTAAAACAATAATGTGAAAGTTTCAAGTTATATGTTTGTAAGTTAAAAGTTACAAGTTGTTTTGGGATATTTCAAGCCTTAAGATCTGTAATTAACACTGGCCAATAGTACTTTGTGAAAAAGTGTACCAAAAAGTCACTGTGTGAGAATGCTGTAAAACCTTAAAATATGAACTAGAAATCTGACAGCAAAAGAAGCAGTGTCCCCTCCCCTTTAATACACCTTTATTTGGTGACAGAAAGAAGTATTATCAGATATTTGAGAACCCTTATAAAACAGAATTCACATTTATTATACAGCAATTTTGTACATTTACTCCATGAATTGAGTTCCATCTTTCACAGTTAAGCTGTAGGTTTGCTGCAGAAGTTTAAACTGACTGAAAGGGTTAAGTGGATAACTATTCCAATGCGTCTCAAGTTATTCATGAAAGTTGTGGTGAAATGGTCAGTATTTGGGATAATGAATGCAACTGTAAACAGTAGGTGCTTTGATTTGATTTGATTTGATTTATTGATTCATCCATTAAAACATGTACATGTTATAGGACACGTCAAATTAAAAACTAAGTACAATATTTATAATTAAGGTAGCTAACTAAATGTTTACAAATTTAAAAATTCATCCACGCTGTAGAAGCTATTGGCTCTAAGGAAGTTTAATAACAATTTCTTAAATTGATGTTGTGATTCAATCTTTTTTATAGATCCAGGTAGCTTATTGTAAAGATGTAAGCCAGCATATGTGAAACTATTTTCATACATCTTTGTTTTGTGTGACTTCACAAATAAATAGTGTTGTGTATATGAATTTCAGAATTTGTTTTGAATAAACTTAGGCTTGCTTTCATATGTACAAGAGTTTCATATATGTATATACTTGGCAGTGGTAAGATACCTAATTTATTGAAGTATGGCTTACAACTAGTTGTGCTTGAGACATCTGCTATGATTCTAATTATTTTCTTTTGGTATCTGAATACTTTTATACTGTCTTTAGAATTTCCCACAAAAATTATACCATATGCCAACAAACTGTGTATATATGACTTTCAAGCTTGACATGCCTGTAATCGCCCTCATTAAGAAACACATTTTACTAAGCTTTTTCGTCAATGCCTCTATGTGAGTTTCCCAATTTAAATTTTCATGTAGTATTAGTCCCAGAAATTTGATAGTTTGTATGTAATGTATTTGGTCTTGTCCCAGCATTAATTTTGGATACAATTGACTTCCACTCATTTTATTATAGAAGCTTAGGGCTAATGTTTTCTCCTTACTCAATATTAACATATTGGCACTAAACCATTTTTGAATATATTTTAGATTATTTTCAATATGTACATCTGCCCCTTCCTTATTCACCCCTTTGATAAAAATATTTGTATCATCTGCAAAAAGTGTAACATTTATATTGGTTCTGTTTTCTACATTATCTGCCAAATCATTAATGTACACTATAAATAAAAGAGGTCCAAGCACTGAACCTTGAGGGACCCCATATTTCATTATAGCGCTACTTGAAATCTGAGTTTTAACTTCACTCGTTTCACTATCAAAATACTCTATTTCCACCGCTTGCTCTCTATTCTCCAGATAAGATCTGAACCAATCTAAAGCTAACCCCCTTATGCCATATGAGGATAATTTTTCTAGTAAAAGTTTGTGATCAACCAGGTCAAACGCCTTTGTAAGATCTAAAAAAATGCCTATCCCTAGTTGTTTACTATATAGTGTTTCATACACTTGTTCAATGAAATTCATCAGTGCAGAACTTGTTGATTTATTTTTTCGAAAACCATTTTGATTGTCATTAATTACTTTAAATTTTTCCAAAAAGCTTGTTACTCTTTTATATATTATTTGTTCGAAGATCTTTGCAAAAGTTGAAATTATGGAAATTGGCCTGTAATTTCCTACCTCCCCTTTGTTACCTCTTTTAAAGATGGGTTTCACTTTACCTTTTTTTAACCTGTTGGGAAACGTCCCACTTGAAAGTGAAAGATTTATCAGGTACGTCAGTGGTTCAATTAGGAATAAGGAGCAACGCTTTATGACGCAGTTAGAGTAACCGTCTGTTCCTACTGATTTCTTATTCTTCAATTTTTTTATAACATCTTTAACTTCCTCAACTGTTACTGGAATTAAAAACATGCTATGTTCATTTTTCTTTACACTTAATCTTTCCTTCTTTCCTAGAGAATGAGTATTTAAATTTGAATCCTCATTTCGCTTTTAAGATGATTTGAAAAAAATTAGATGAAGTTTAGCATTAACTAAAACAGGTTAAATATTTAGTTATCATAAAACAAATGAAGTAATATTACTATTTTACCTGGCTTCTGGTGTGGTCCACGTTCTGTTGGCTTATAATTTCTTAAAAATCTTGCAGACGTTTTGCCTTAAACAATGTCAGGCTTCTTCATTGGGTGACTGCAAATGTTTAAGATGGTCACTGCTTTTATACTCTCTCTGTCCCTGACCACCTGCAATCCTATTGATTCCCTCACCTCCAAAGGGAGTTTGTGCTAATAGGGTCTTCCATATCATGCTGAGTGGTTTGCTGGTGTCACGGTTCAGATTGCTCCTTGCTGTAAATATTTCAATGCCTTCTCTCACTATCCTTTGAGAGAAATTGTCACAAATAGCTAAAATTTCCAAATTATCAAACTCAATGTGGTGGTCGTGTTTTCTGCATGTTCTGCGATGGCAGATCTTTTTGGTTACGAAAGTTTCATGTATCTTATATGTGCATTCTTTCTAGTGTTAATGGATCTGCCAGTTTGACCTACCCACGATTTACCACAGTCACAGGTTATTTTGTAATCTAAACTGGCAGATCTATCAACACTAGAAACAATGAACATATAAGCTACATGAAACTTTCCCAACCAGAAAGATCGACCATCGCAGAACATGCAGAGAACACCGGCCACCACATTGAATTTGATAATTTGGAGATTTTAGCTATTTGTGATAATTTCTCTCAAAGGATAGTGAGAGAAAGCATTGAAATATTTAAAGCAATCTAAACCGTGACACCGGAAAACCACTCAGCACAATATGGAAGACCCTGTTAGCACAGCCTCCCATTGGAGGAGAGGGAACCAATTGGATTGCAGGTGGGCAGGGACAGAAACAGTATAAAAGCAGTGACCATCTTAAACATTTGCAGTCGCCCAATGAAGAAGCCTGACATAGTTTACAGGAAACGCCAGCAAGATTTTTAAGAAATTATAAGCCATCAGAACGTGGACCACACCGGAAGCCAGGTAAAAAAGTAATGGATAAAGGCTGTGGAAGTCTACGTATCCATTTGAATGAAGTAATAATCAGTATCACCGACAGTTTGTATTGTTTATTAAACTTGTTCGACAATAATGTTTTTGGATACTGCTCCACTCATAATTGAACATAGGATAAAATAGAAATGGAGTTATTTTATTTTGACATATTTAAGTATTTGCTTTACAAATTACTATTGGCAGTATGCTACTGCCTTATAATAGCTTGCCTTCAAAATCCTTTGTTTTGTTTATTTTTAAAAATGTTTATATATAATATCTTATTTTATTTTAGCTATGTATTCTGTTCTGGCAAAGATGTGCACAGAAATGGTGAAAAAGAAACTGAAATGTGAATTGCTGCTGTTTCTTGGTGATTAAACACAGGTTTACTATCATCACCAGTCATTCCTACAGGTGCCAAAATCACTGATTTACAAAAGGACCTCACCATCCACTGTTATCTTTTGTATACCTGATGAACGGATGCTAAGTTGTATGGTAAGATTTATAACAAGAGAATTTCTAAGATAAGTAGTTTTAAGATGGTTCCCAACTATAGGCACTGTACTTCCAATATAAATACTTTAATGAGTATTTCATCTGATAATTATGTGTAATGTTGTACACTACCGTATCTTGAATAAAATGTAGCGAGGCAAAATGTGAGCAAAACTCATGTTGATGCAGTAGATTAAGAGTTGAGGATGGGTTGGTGATTGGCATATGAACCTTGTTCAGCTGTCTTCCATTATTCCCGATTTCAGCTTTACATGAGCTGAATTTTGCTTTTTTTTATTATCACAAAACTGTCTTTTATAGATGCATATTCATGTACCACGGATAGTAGAAAGGTAATTATTAAATTTTAGATGAGTCGTATTTTTTACACATCTGCTTCACTTTTGTGAAGCTGAGAAAGTGAAGCTTACGAAAGTGAAGCAGATGTGTAAAAAATACGACTCATCTAAAATTTAATAATTTTTCGCTTCACTGTGGTGTTCCAATACAGTTAAATCTCGATATAGTAGAAAGGTAGTTGAAGTTCACACACTTCAAGCCATTGCTACTGTCAGTGTCACAGAATAAAATGCGTAAGATTATGTTTCATAAGTTTTCATGACAGTTATCGTGAATATCTCATTTGAATGATTTTTAGTTCTCCTGTCCTTTTGTTGCAATCCAAATTTCACTATCATACATAAAAGGTCATAACTTTTGTTCCTGGATTATCCAGATTTTTATATTAATCCATATTACTTTCAGTCACACAAGTAGTTTGGATTAATGAGATAAGGACAATGTGTAAGACAATTTGCTAACATGTCAAAGTATAAGCTCAGGTTGTTCTTAAGAGGCAAGCCAGGTGAAAAGACGATTAGAAATCGACGTTTAGGGAGTGTGCATCTCTCCCATCATCAGGATATTTATTAAATGTTATAACTACAAATGAATCACTGGATATAACACAAACACAAACAAGGACAAAACACTATCAAAATTCGCATTACTGAACAAATGACTGTTTTTAGTAAATTAAATGCCAGGTCAGGAGATGGCGTGAATATAGAAATTTCATTGGGTCAAAGAAACGTAACTACTTATCTTGATTGTCAAGCTTTATTGATCTGTGCTTCTTAAGTCGAGCTTCTTAAGGCTGGTTTCCAAGAGGAGCTGAACTGAAACCAGCGTCATGATTAAGCATGCTATTCTTGGAGGAAATGGCCAAAGCCTCCTTAATTCTCCGCTCCCAGTAACTGTTGCATATTGCCAAGATGGTCATCTCCCGAAAGTTGGCTCTATGGTCAATATCAAACCAATGCTCTGCCAGCCCAGACTTGTCAGGTTGCATTAAACGAATGCTCCGTTCATGTTCATTTATTCTGGTAGCGAAGGTCCTTCTGATTTGTCCTATATACGGTGTCCCACATTCACAGGGAAAACACTCCCGAAACATTGATTTCTAATTGTCTTTTCACCTGGCTTGCCTCCCAAAAACAACTTGAGCATATTTATCGCAAGGAAAGCTTCAGGTCTTATTTTAAAGGAAAATCCATTAATTTAATTGTTTTGTACTTGCATTTTGAAAATTCATCCATAGGTTTTAATATTGTTGAAGATGTAAAGTGAAACTATTTCTTGACAGAAGTATTACATGAAAATTCTGTATGTTATGTTCTCATTGTTAGATGTATTAGAAACAAACTGCAATGACTGTAATGATAATGATAACATGGAACTGTCAATGTCATTTAAATGAATGGGAAACAATATATATATTTAAACAAATGCCATTTCAGTATAAGAATCAAATGAGGTTGTTTAGATGGTTTCTATCACCATATTTTGTTTGCATTGTATACAGCAGGGGAAGACAGGTAGTGGCGGTGTGACTTCGGCTCCGCCAGCTCTCGCTGCAATATTTGCTCCCGAACAAAAGGCAGGTTATCGTGTGACGTCACTGCTCTGATTACTGCTGTCGAAGAGGAACGAAATGTGTGCTGGTAGGAAAGACAGGAGACGTATTGGGTGCTAATAGTATGTACAACTTACATCTTGGTTGTTGTAATAGTAATGCTGACTGCTTTAATTACACAATTGGTCACAGTTTATAAACAATTACACTTTGGCTCTGTGCTATGAGAAAATATATAAAACTTCAAACTCGAATTTATCTGAAGGACAGGTATGTTATAAAGTAAATAAAATAAAACATCAAGTAATTTTCTCTGCAAATTAGAGGAGACCCACTCAGAACAAAATCAGTTGGACATTTTCCGACACTTTCTGTTTCATTTTTTTCTAACTAGTTTATCAATGTCAGGATGTAATGTCTCAGAAATTTGTAATCGAAGGCTGCATGTTAGATTGTTATCCGACAAGGTACTTCGGGGTTTGGACTTAGCTAATTTCATAACAGAAAAAAATTGTTCGCACACAAATGTGGAGCCAAACATACAAAATATCCATGCGGCAAGTGAATACAACCTTGTAAAAATGAGCCAGGTCTTTTTTATTTGTATATTTGTCCTCCAATAAATTGTCTCATTGTAAATTTAACAGTTCCATTAGTTATGTGGTAGCTACATTGTTGTCGTCGAGTGTGCTAGACCTGACTGAACTCTCAGATTCTGTACTCACAGTGCCATTTATAAAGGCAACCTGGCACTACGGACGTCACACACACTGCAGGCCTTGCTCCCGGCTGAAGTACGTCACAATTGTCGAAGCTATCTTCCTCTGGTATACAGCTAAAAATCTTACATTTAGCCAAAACTACTGAATATCAAGCGAAATCGCTATTGTATCTTTAGAAATTATGGAGCAGTGCCTTGGTTGGGAAATGTGAAGGTCAATTTACTTTATAAATAATAGCATTGTTATACATTATTGTTTTACTGTAGCTATATTTATTTTTAGCTTTAACATAAGTGGTCTATGTATGTATGTGCTTGGCTGCTTCTGGATGTTCCTATAGAAATAAAAGACAAGTAAAAATGTACATAATCTGGGTTATAACGACAATTTCTCAAGAAGCCAAGCTTATTGGTGGCTGTGTCATCTCATAAATGTTATTATATAAATATTATTATATAACTTAATGTCAGATTAAGTGACAGATTATGTAGTGTTTGTTTATTTTTCCAGATATTTAAACATGTAAAAAAGTTTGGTTTCTTTTTGTAAGTTGGAGCAATGGAATGCAACAAACAGTTGTATTAAATGTGTTCATCATTGCCTTATGGACTGTGTTCAGTAATAAAATTTTGACAGTTTTGAAGATATTGCTTTCCATTTGCAACAGCTGAATCTCCTGTCCTTGCACCATCACTGCTGCTCCTGAATAATATGGTCCTGAATTATGGAAAAACATGTTTTAATTACGAACTCACAGCATGGATTTTGACAGTTTAAATAGCTTTATAACCGTTTTGGATAATAAAGATAAAGCAATTGGTATATTTCTAGATCTAAGAAAAGCTTTTGTTACTGTTGATCACAAAATTCTGTTAGCAAAATTATTTGACTTTGGCATACGAGGACCAGCGTACAGCTGGTTTGAAACTTACCTTACAAATCGAAAGCAATTAACAGAGATTTTTGACACAAACCCTGAAGCAAATATGGTTTATGGGTGTACACACAAGTTCCCAATTGGAACGCCAATTTGATGCAAATATAATATAATGGCGAACACAGAAGTCAGCGAGCAATGAGGTTTCTCTCAGGGTATGCGTGGATGGGTGTGAGAAGGAAATTTTACAACACTGGAATGCCCGTCTCCAAATTATTTATTCACTGCTTCTCCTTTTCAAACCTTGAAATGGAAGCTGCCGACTGAGGGTTACCAATATCGGTTTAGAGCTATTGAATACTAATTGTTTATAACTCGATAAATTTTTGATGACCCGAAAAATATTCAAGACAGAACAAGTTGACCGCTCTAATAGGCTTCACGTCTCAGACTCCTCTCCTAGCGGCTGCACGTCGAAGAATGTTTATAACGGCTTCCTAGCCGCGAACTGTCCCCGTCGGCCTTATGCCGAAGAGTCCCTGACCACAGCTGCACGCGTGTACATATCTCTAACTTTCCCTCTCAAAACTCTTTTAAACAAACAAAGTCCTTTTGTGGCTGTTTTGGTCGCCATTGTAAATGATCCAAAGAATTCCCTATTCATACATGTCGAGCGACAATTCCTTTAGAAATCTTCTAAGGACACGGCTCCTTTCATGGCTTTGTTAGACACTTTCCCTAACTCAACTGGCCTTGCCCGGGTCTTGACAAAGAACCAACATTCCTTCGACATCCATCATGATTCTTCTGGCAAACCATAATTTCGGTATCAACCCTAATACCAATTCTCATTCGGCAGTTAGATCAGACTTACTTGACATTACATATGGAGTGCCGCAAGGCTCAATTCTGAGCCCATTTCTATTCATCTTGTATATAAATGACTTTGTAAATAACATCAGGGCTCATAACACTGTACTGTTTGCAGATGACACTATCTTACTAATAACAGGAAACAGTAACAAAACATTAAATAATACATTAAGTCACACTAGCAAAGACTTGGTATGATGGATAGCTAATAAAAATCTGGTTTTAAACACAGATAAGACAGTTTGTCTTAAATTTAGTATTACTGACAGAGGAAACAATGAAAGTATTCCTGAAGTAAAATTAAATAATAAATTAATTTCATACAAAAGTGAAACAAACTTTTTAGGCTTGAGGATACAGGATAACTTAAAATGGAAAACTCATACAAACCATCTACTAACCAAATTAAGCAGGAATATATGTGCTCTAAGAATATTAAGTTCAAATGTCAGCCTTCGTGTACTTTTAATGTCCTATTATGTATATATACATTCTATAAGTAAATATGGAATAATATTTTGGGGAAATACACCAGAAGCGAAATATGTATTTATTAAACATACACAAGCCATTCGAATAATAGGCAACGAAAGAATGGTATGTTCATGTAAGCCACTGTTCAAAAAGCTTTGGCATGTGTTTATATACTGTAGACAGCTTTATTTGTACAAAGAAAGAGATTTAACTTTCAAAAAAACAGAATTGTTCATTTGCATTACATAAGGCATATTAAGGATATACACGTAACCTCAATCAGAACTACAATGTTTAAGAATAGAGTACTGCATTCCTGTACAATAGTTTATAATTCCCTTCCTAATGACATCAAAAGCATAGATAACTACAACGTGTTTAAAACTAGAAGAAGGGCTTTCTTGCAGGAGCACTGCTTTTTGCATCTGCAATTTAACAAATCAGATAATCATAAAAATGAATTTACTTAGGTTGTTCATTTCTCTCATATATAATTATATCCAATTTATGTTACATTATAATTTAATGTGGGTTAGGTATATTTGATGTTTAACTTTGTAATATAAAGTGTAAATTTACTGACGTATCCTATATTAAGGTACTATGCACAAATTTGATTTCAAAGGATGAATAAATTTGAATTGAATTGAATCCTGTATTCATTTGTGTATTTAAGGGCTATGAGAATGTAATGTTCGCAAAATGAAGGAGGGTTTGCATCATGGCCAATTTCTATAGTTCATTGGCTGCATATTAGTTTTCGCAATCTGTATGGTGAGATCTTTCTCAAAAAAAATGTGTTTTATACTGTAACGGCCATGGTAGGAATTGAACTCCTCAGGCTAGATTGCATTTGACAAAAAGTTTTGTAAGTAGTTTAAGCCTGGAATTCCAAATTATACACGGTGTTCATTTTTATTTGTTATTTCTCGCCCTCCAATTGAGCAACAATGACACCATAGTAGACTGGCGAGTCTATCTTGAAATCATGGTGCCCTCTACGGAAAAGAAGTGGTAATTTTTGTGGAACGGTAAGCAAATTACAGCACTCTCAGTGTGGTTCTGCTCGTAACTAATACAACCAGCTTCCCCTGGATATGAACACAGAGCACCGCTTCTTTATGGTTGAATGCTACTTTCATACCCCTTTAAAATTGGTGTGACATATAAATATAGTTTAAACCACTGTATAGAGGAGTTTATGCAACGCTATCTGGCGTAAAACAAGTCCCTCGGATCATAATGTTGTCAAAAGGGTCCAGGTACCGTCAAACTGCCATACTTTTGTTTGCAACATAAACGTCTTACGTTTTATCAGTATACGATATAAATCTTTTGTCATTCTCATGCTTAATTAAAATGTCTATTAATGTTGGTATCCTTATGTCTTTTAAGACCAATAACTGCATCAAACATTTCCAAGATACAGGATCAGTTCCTTGCAAAAAGAGAGATACTGGACGCTATAAAGTGACTGGTCCCAATCTAGAAGCAATAAATGTTACGACAGAGATCCTCAAGCATACCTTCTCGCAATACAGACAGTGTTTAAGGGGAAGAGAGAAATTAAATATAAGACAATGGATACATAAGACTACGTACTAGAGATATTTTCTTGTTATGGACTTGGATAAAAGCTTTGTACATATTGTAACACTAATTTATTTTTCATTCCTAGAACATGTTCTGCTAATTTTCTAGTTTGTAATGAAGTTACATTGTGATTACATTGTGGATGATAGAAAAGAACTGAGATCAAATGGAAATATTTCTGTTTTGTGTGATAGGTTACAATATGCATATATGTCTACTATAACAGCAAAACAGTTCATCACTT
This sequence comes from Mantis religiosa, assembly GCA_030765055.1. Lineage (NCBI taxonomy): Eukaryota > Metazoa > Arthropoda > Insecta > Mantodea > Mantidae > Mantis > Mantis religiosa. The sequence goes on along the minus strand of JAUKNK010000097.1, from coordinate 2,454,221 downwards.
TGAAAGAAGTTTTCATTGACTTATCATTTCGTATATTCTTCATTGTATACTTTTATGGCTGCATAATTATATTTGCAGTGCATTGCATTCCAGTATATAGTTTTTAAAAACAGTTATCGTATCTACGCAGTAGACAAGATTACTGAACTTTATCTTACATGGGCAGACCCACCTCTCAAATAGTATATTTACCTGCCGGTAGAGAGAGGCCTCAAATCTGCTGTCAGCACATCTAATACAATTGCAACCTGCTAGGGGAATAGTATATAGACTCACTCTGTCAGCGATGCTATTGATGACGTCAAATTTTGCACGGTAAAATCACAGATAAAAATGAACACCGTGTAGAATGCATATGTTTCAAGAAGAACGTATTTAAGGTGACCCAATAAGGTCAATGCAGCAGTCAGAGAGCAGTTCATAGAGCAGAAAACGGGCAAATAACAGAGATGGCATACACTGTCACGACTGCCACAAGAATCTGTACTTGCAAGGGTTGAACTCATACATCTGTGAGCCTACTAAGAATTGTAAGGTAGGTTTGGTGTTCTCCCTTAGGCCAAGGCTGCCTATGGCCTTTAAGTTCTTATTTAGTTAATAAACATGTCTTATGTACTAACATTCCTAACTACACATTCCTTGCTCTGATGGCGGTTGCGTTACTTACCCTCTCCAAGTAGCTTATCTCTGGAAGCTACATCTCCTAGTAACGGACTTGTTTCCGGCATTTTCTACATAAGTGTTGGAGGTTTAATTCCTACTATGGCAAGCTGCAGTAGTCAAGTGGTTAGACCACTCGACTCTCACCAAAGCAGCCCGGGTTCAATCCCAGGCAACCACATGTGAGATTTGTGGTGGACAACACAGCATCAGGGTGGGTTTCCTCCAGGTGCTCCAGTTTCCCCTGCCATCTCATTCCACTGGTGCTCCATCTTCATCTCATGTATCATCATTGTCACATGGTAGGAATTGAACTCCTCTGGCTAGATTACAACATTTGACAAAAAGTATTACAAGTAGTTCAAGCCTGGAATTCGGAATTATAGAATGGATATGTTTAAAGAAGAACGTACGAGGGATGTTCAATAAAGAATGATCATAATTGTTTTACGGTCATAATTTTTCGCACTAAAATTTAACCATATTATATTCTGTTAGCTTAATGTGAAACAAACACGCCATAGTAGTTTCATTGTTGGTACCCCTGGTTCCCGACTATGAGAACCAGGCAAGTTCAGACATCTTCAGTATCGCCTACCACTGCAATGGAGGTAACATTCAGCTAAAGTTGCTCTTAAGGGAAGATCCGGAGCTTTTTTCAAACGTAATCACTGCTGATGAAACTTGGCTACATCATTTTGGTTCTGAGAGCAAACAGCAAAGCTCAGTGTGGAAATATCATCTATCACCAAACCTTCAAAAACTTTTGCTTCTGCTGGGAAAGGTATGGTCATCTCATTCTTTGATATTCATGGAGTGGTTTATCAGCATGTTGTACCTGCACACACATCAGTAACTGGATAATACTATAGGGATGTCCTGAAAACATTGCAAGTCCATATCAGGCACAAAAGACCACATTTCCATGAAGCAGGCTGGATGCTGCATCACGAAAATGTGCAGCCGCATATCGCCAATGTTGCTGCTGAATATCTTGCAAAACTCAACATGAAGTGTATTACTCACCCTCCCTATGGTCCAGATTTAGCCCCATGTGACTTTTTTCTATTTCCTAACTTGAATAAACGGCTTCGTGGGAGGCATTATCCATCATCAGAAGCAGTGGTGAAGGCTGCAGAGGCGATTTTGAAGGATCTCTCAAAAAAGGATTTCCACCATGTCTGTGATGATGATTTGGATATAAGGGCGCTTAACTGTTTGGTCATCAGCGCCCTTACAGAAACAGATTCATGGCAATAGCCAGGTATAAATTAGTCAAAATTTAAAAAACACATCAAAACAGAATGACTAAAATATAAATAAGCCCAAATGCGTACAAATAAATACATAATAATAAAAAACAATACAAAAGCTATAATTTCTCATAAAATTCAAAGAGCCATAAAATACCACTTTCAATAAAAAAACTAGCCATAACAAGAGCTACCTGCCCAGAGGTGGTGGAACCAATTTGTTGCGTTTCTTTGGGGCAGGGCTAGAGCTTTCAGCAGGTTTTTCCTGCCTTTTCCTCACTGTCATTTGGCAGTGGGGACAGGATCCACCCGCTCCACATCGTCAATGGAAGAGGATAGCTTGCGCAATGGTGATTCCGAATCCAGTCTCTCGACAGGATCGGAAACTGCGACCAGCGAAGATGAAAGTCGCCGATCGGCGTCCTCTCCAGATGAGTCCTCAGATGTTGTGGACGGAGATGTTCGCGGACTTTTGTACTGGCCAGCTCAATTTGCAGTTGTCTTACTATTTACCTTGAGGAAGTCCGTTCTGTCATAGGTGGTCTTAAATTTTCTGGGTGACACATTATGTACTACGGGTTCACTTGTTCTTGAAGTAGATGCTTTCGCCGGTGACTTGGTTAAAACCTTCTTCTTTGGACTGGACCTGGTCGGCGCGCTCACTGTTGTTCGTGTTGGTGTTTGTTGCTTTGGCTGTAATCTTTGTGTAATTGATCTTTCAGATATTACCTCCCCATTTATTTCGCAGGTTTGTGTTGCGAATTCATGTCTAGGTACCGGCTTCCTGCAACTGCACTATAAGTAACGGTCCTAGGTACTGAAGGCTGGCGAATACGCAAGAGTTTCTGGGCTTCCACGAAGGACACCCTCTCTGTTAACCGGATCTCTTGGATCGTCTTCTCCTCCATAAAACGTGGACATTCTCTGGAGTTAGGTGAGTGATGACCACTGCAGTTAACACACTTTGCGGGTGAAGTGCATGCATTGTCATGCCTGACTTCCCCGCAGTCAACGCAAGTGGCAACTCCATTACATGAATCACTTGTGTGGCCAAAGCGCTGGCATTTATAACACCTCATGGATTAGGTATATACTGCCTCACTTCAATAGCTCCATACCCTGCCTTAATCCTTTTCGTGAGTTCTACCCGATCAAAGGTAAGAAACAGGGTACGAGTGGGCACTAGTTCACCTCGTTCTTTGTGGTGAACTCGATATTCATTAATCACACCTTGTTCCCCCAAGTTTTGCTGAATCTCCTCATTGGACATACCATCCAGTGCAATGGTGTTTACAACACTACGCGAGGAGTTCAGAGTCCTGTGCAATACAACGCATACTGGATAGCTCGCAAGCATATTCGCTTTCAAGATTTTAGCAGCCTGTGTAGAAGAAACTGCTTCAACCAGGAGTGTGCCATTGCGAGATCTAGTATATGCCTTCACAGAACCAGCTATACTATCTAAGGCCTTCTGAATAATGAACGGATTCACGGTATTAAACTTGCGACCTTCCTCAGTTCTATAAATAACTAAATAGCAAGGACCACTACACTCAGCTATTTCCTTTCCACCTTTAATATTTTTATTATGAAATTTTGCCATAATAAATGAGCTGGGTTTCATCCCCCAGTGCTCCCCACCCACCACGGAGTCCAACAAGGGGTCATCCCACTGGGATGACAGGGCTACACAGGGTATATAGCGAGCTCGCCGTCCCACTCACCCTGGAGGTCGGTACAATACCTAGTCCTGCCCGATTGATTAGGGGTGGGTTATTCCCTAACCTTCCGTTTAGGCGAAGCAGAAGCCAAAGTAGTGTATTAGAAATGCGCACCCTCCCCAAATTCAGAAAAACACTGTTACGAGCTCAGATATGCATCCCTCAACCACCAGGACAAACCTTTCCACCGACATGGGTCTCCACGTATGGCCTACATGTGGGTGGGCCTGTTGACCGTCTCCCTCAACCACGAAGAGAAGTCCACACGAGGAAGACTGTTGGCTCGGGACCCTGGGTGCGCCAAACCTGTACCTAACGAAGTAGGCCCCTGGCGGGCCAGCATGTCTGTGAAGACCGGCAGAAACACTGGGACAAGTGCATGGCATTGAGGGGAGACTATTTTGAGAAGGATCATCAAAATTATGAGGATGAGTAAAGGTACGTTGGCAAAAGAAAAAAAAAATTGTGATTATTCTTTATTGAACAGCCCTCGTATTTAAGGTGACTCAATACAGATCTATGCAGCAGTCAGAGGGCAGTCCATAGAGCAGTCAATGGGCAGTTAACAGAGTCGGCATACACTGTGAAGACTGTCACAAGAATCTGTAATCGCAAGGGTTGAACTCATACAGCTGCGAGCCTACTAAGAATTGTAAGGTAAGTTTGGGTGTTCTCCCTTAGGCCAAGGTTCTCCCATGGCCCTTAAGGTGAAAAGTACTGCCTATCTCTGCAGTGCTATTTGCATGATTTTTGGGTGCACATTTCTAAGAAATTATTATTGATAATAAAAATTATTATTGGCATGAAAATTTTCGGGCATGTTCTTAAAATCTCTATCTTGAATAATACTTATTATTATTTGAAAATTTTGTACTGATTATTTGTTATAATCTTTTTGTTTTTTTTAAAACACTGAAATTTCAAACTTAAATTTCAGATAATTGTTTATTTTTTAAACAAGTATTATTAAACTGAGAAAAATCCCTTCTTATTATTATCCTTGTAAGTCTGCTTAATACGCACAAAACATTCATATCTTTTGGTTGACTACTTTTAATAAAAAGTGTACCAGAACCTGAAAAAATGTGAAACTGAGAAAAACAACGCTAAAATTTATATCTTAATTACTGACTTCTCACATGAGTCAGATCATTCCTCTGTACAGTCATGAACCTGTATTCTCACTTGTTCTTTTCATGTTCCTCTTCAGTTTTCTAGTTTTCTTGGCCAGTTCTCCAACGATTTTATCTGCTTTCAGGACTCGCAGCTCATAAATTTCGGTATATGACTACTATCATGATTTGCACATGTATTGTGTGAACTGGGCCTACTAACCTCAATATGACATGTGGTTTTATTGTCTATTGTATTTATATTTTCCACATTTACTGTTCTGCTTTTTGTAAAACCAAAAACTTTCTCTGTAAACTTTCTCTTTCCAAATGCTTTTGGCCTACCCATATCATACACTCAGTGTAAAAAGTGTTCGTACACCTATATTGTTTTGCATTAGAATGTGCATCAAACAAAACGCACAGGTTTTAAGAAATATGAAACATACAAGACATCAATACAACACACTTTTTTGTACAAGTACACAATGCGATGTCTATGATTGTAAAAATTAAATAAAATGCACAAAAGACGTATAAAATAGGCACAAAAAGTGATCATAAACTTGCGGTAGTACTTCGAGAACATAAGCTCAAAGGCATAACAAGACAACATTCACCTGGTAGCTTACTTGTGGATAGCACTGATAAGAAACAGAGCAGGTTCAGACGTCAGTCAACAGTGAACAAACACACAGGAACATTAAAATGGGAAGCAAGTGCAAGGAAACCGGCAAAGAAACAAGAAAATTGATTATTAAACTCCATAATCAATGTAAATTGCTACGAGAAATATCTTGCCTTGTTGACAGACCTCGCTCCACCGTGCAGACAATAATAGATAGGTTTTGTGCTTTAAAAATGTTGCAAAACAGGCCAAGAACCGGAAGACCAAAGTTGTTAACAGAGCAAGATCAAAGAGTTATCCTGCATGAAATAACAAAGGATCCAAAAATCAGTGCCGTGAGGTAGGCTGCGGATCTGGGACAAAGGGGTATAAACATTTTGGCCAGCACCATTTGCAATATTTATCAAGAAGCTGGATATCATGGTTGAGTACCCCGGAAAAAGTTCTGGGTGAGTAAAAAAAATCAAATAAAAGGATCGAATTCCGCTAAAGAGCACCGAATAAAGGAACAGACTTCTGGAATAGTGTGATATTTTCCTATGAGGGTAAGTTCAACCTTTTTGGGTACGGGATACAAGGGATAGTGATGTGCATTCCATAATCTCTCCTATCCAAATCCCAAACTCAACCTGCTCGTGGTGCAACCTGCTTTTAGCAATGAGACTCTGGGGACCGAGCATTAGCGATATAACTACATCAGAAATAGAGGAAATGCTGTTTTATCCCCTACACTGGCCTGTCACGGAGTACAAATGTTCCACAATTGGTGCTTGTGAGAAAAGCCAATAGACTCTAACACTGCTCCCGGCCAGGTCCGATGGACCCATTAACTAAAGACAAGTGTGGACCTCCAGACATACTGGGGGTTAAAGTGAGTGGATGATGTAACCACCATTATAAGCAAAAAAACTTGGTGTCCACTTAAAAAATGGTTACATTTATGCTACTTAAAATTTCAATCAAAAATCCAGAAATTGTTCCAGAAATCCCACGTAAAGCTGCAGTAGCAAATTTTAGATTACTTACGGAACATGATTATTTGGCCAAACACTTACACAGAATAGGAATTTATACAAATCCAAATTTTCCTCTGTGCAACAAAGAAGAGGAAATGACTGAAGAACATCTTCTAACCTGTGAAGCCCTACCTGCCGGACCCACTACACAGAAATATTGGAGAGTAAGAGAGCTAATGGCTTCATTGCCAAAGCCTAGCATTTGAAAACAACAACAAGCACAACATTTTTATATCCGATGGAAGGCGTATGTTGTGGCACAAGAAAAATACAGAGCTGCATCGAAAACATCTAGTGCCTAGAGTAAAACACGGAGGTGGCTCCAAGATGGTCTGGGGGTATATGAGTGCTTCAGGTGTGGGTCAACTGCACTTTATTGATGGAACTTTAGACCATAAAGTCTTTATGAAAATCTCCATGCTAGTGCCCAGAAACTAGGTCTTTAGAACAATTTTATATTTCAACAGGACAATTATCCCAAACATACAGCTACAAATACTCACTTGTGGCTGCTTTATAATATGCCAAAACAACTTCATACACTTCCCCAGTCACCAGATATCAATCCTATAGAACACCTGTGGTCTATTTTGGAGAGGAAAATCAGAAATCACTCATTTTCCAATAAAGAAGGATTAAAACAGACACTTCAAATAGAATGGGACCTAATTGAACCAAAGAAAACAAGAGAGCTAGTGGAATCAATGTCGCGGAGACTGGAGGCAGTTATAAAACAAAAGGAAAGCCCACCAGATATTGAATGATGGTATACATTATAAATATATTATTGAAATCGTAGGTGTATGGTCACTTTTTGTGCAAAATAAGAGCATATTTTTTATTTTAGGAAGTTAATGTTTTGTTAACTAAAATATTACCAAATACAACATAAATGCTTTACTGGACATGATTAATTTATTTATAAATTTGCCAAAAATCCCATTCCTGTTTCTGCAGGAATTGTAGTGTAATTTCTTATGTGCACGAACACTTTTTACACTGTATATTCACCAATAACTAGTACAAAATATTCAAAACAAATAACTGTTCACATACACAGACACAGACAAAAGAAATACTAGCGTCATTGGAGTTATAGTGGTACCAGCAGAAAGTTTGGAAGATCCCTTACAAATCAAGGCTTAGTTCAGAAATAACTGTTCAGTATTACAGAAGTTATGAGGGATTTTCTGAAAGCTTATGAAAAGGGGCGTGGCAAAAACTTAACACTCACTAATAAATTATATGCAAATTAGATATAAAATATTACTCCAATGAACCTTTTAACTATATATTTGTAATCTAGAGGGCTGAAATTATAACAAATTGTCAAAGTAAAAAAATTGTGAATTTTGGCCCTAAGTGAAGTACCTTCTCACCTTAAGTACTTATTTAGTTAATAAACATGGCTTATGTACTCACTTGGGGTTAGTACACTTTCCTTGCTCTGATGATGGTTGCGTTCCATACCCTCTCCGAGTAGCCTATCTGTGGAAGCTACATCCCCTAGTATCGGACTTGTTTCTGGCATTTGCTACATAAGTGTTGAAGGTTTAATTTCTACCATAGCAAGCCACAGTAGTCAAGTGGTTAGACCTCTCAACTCTCAACAAAGCTGCCCGGGTTTAATCCCAGGCAACTACATGTGAGATTTGTGGTGGACAACACAGCATCCGGGTGGGTTTCCTCCAGGTGCTCCGATTTACCCCGCCATCTCATTCCACCGGTGCTCCATCTTCATTTCATGTATCATCAGTTTCACACGGTACTGCATGTAGTAATAGCACACATTAAACAATACAAAAGTCGTTACTTAAGATATGAAGCTATTAACAGTGAATTAAAGAAATATATACCAATATAACAATTTGTAACTTAAAACTTCACTTATAAGAAATGATGGCACTCTTCTTATAAATTGTTCGGAATTACGATTTCATGGAAATTCTTCTACATCATCAGCCAGAACCAACAAAACTGTCATCATCGTTACAAACGCTAGATGTTAACATGTTCTGTTTTTAAATTTGTTTCATTTTCAGATTTTGGTAGCACTAACAAGAACATCTGAATAGCAATTCAATAACTGTCCGATATGATTTGGCTTTGGAGGTTTTCTGTTATACTCAAAGATAAATTTCTGATAACTATAACCACTATGGACCCTGGACTCATTTAAATATCAAGCAGTTTATCCTCCAAAATGAGTTAAAGTTGGAGGTATCCTCTTATACTGTAAGAGGGAAGTCTGGTAACTCTAAATTCTGTGGACCGGTACTCATTTGAGCATTACTTCATTCATTGTCTGATATCAATTAACTTTTGAGGTTTCTCATTACCTCGAAAGGTGAATCTCCTTTAAATCTAAGCTCTATGGACCCTGGATTCATTTGAATATCATTTGATTCATTTTCCAATATGATTTAACCTTTTAGGACTTCCTTTAACCTGAAAGATGTCAGGCAACACTAAACTCTCTGTATCATGGACTCATTTGAATATTATTTAACGCAACATCCGATATCGCTTAACATTTTAGGTTTCCCTTACTTTGAGAGATAAATATCTGGTATATATACACTCAATTGACCCTGTTCTAATGTAATCATTTTTGTACTGATTGACCAATATAACTTAACATTGGAGGTTTATGCTTATCCAGAAAGATAAAGGTCTGGTAACATTAAGCTCTATGTACCCAAGCAGTAGTTCATTGATCTTCTGCTATAACATAACGTTGGAGGTTTACGCTTACTCTAAAAAAGTGAATGTCTAAGCTCTATGAAGCCTGCACTCATTAGAAAGTCATTTAATGCAATGTCTGAATTGACTTAACTTGGAGATTTTTCCCTTTTCCTGAGTTGAATGAATGATAACTCCTATCTCTATGACTCATGTACACATGTGAGCATCATTTCATTCATCGTCAGATATGACAATGTTGAAATTTTGCCTTACACTTAGAAATAAATATTTGGTAATTTTAAGCTCAATGCACCCAGTACTCATTTGAATTTCAATTCACACATCGTCCTATATTATTTAACTTTCGGTAGTTAACTACATTCAGGTAGTTCTAAGTTCCGTGGACCCTGCACTCACTTGAACATTATGTAATTCATCGTATGCTATGATTTAACTTTGGAGGTTTTTCCTTATCCTGAAGGATGAATTTCAGGAATCTCAAAGCTCTAAGCACCCTGAAATGATTTGAACATCATTGCATTCATTGAACATAATGACTTAACATTGGAGTTTCTCTCTTATCCTTAAAGATCAATATGTGGTAAATCTGAACTCCACGTATGCTTGACTCATTTGAAAATCATTCCATTCATCGTCCGATATGACTTATCCTGAAAGAGGAACGTCTGGTAAATATAAGCTCTGTACACCCTGTACTCATTTCACCTTCATTTCATTCATTGCCTAATGTGAACTAACTTTGGAAGTTTTCCGTTACAATAAAAAATGAATGTCTGATATGTCCAATATCCATGAACCCTGGACTCATTTAAACATGATTTCATGTAACGTTCAATATGACTTAACATGGAAATTTCCTCTTATTCTGAAAGTTGAATATCTACAAATTCTAAACTCTATAGGATCTGTTCTCATTTGAGCACCATTACTTTGATCTTCCGATTTGTCTTAACTTGGGAGGTATTCCCATATTCTTATAGATGGATGTTTGTTAAATCTCAGCTCTATGGATCCCGTACTCATTTGAGCATCAGTTCATTCATCATTCATTATGACCTAACTTTGAATATTTCCCAGATACTGAGAAATAAATGTCTGGCATATCTAGGCTGTATGGACCCTGACTAGTTTGAATATCATTTCATTCATCGTTGAATATGACATTAATTTGGAGGTTTTTCCTTATCTTGAAACAGGAATGTCTAGTAACACAAGGCAGCATGTACCCTGGACTCATTTTAACATAATTTCATTCAACGTGTGCTGTGATTTAAGGTTGACATTTTCACTTATTCTGAAAGATGTGTATCAGTAAACTCAAAGCTCTATGTAACTTGGACTGCTGTGAAAATAATTTCATTTGACCGATATGACCTAACGTTGAAAGATTAATGTCTGTTAGTTCGAAGTTCAATGAATGCTGGATTCATTTGAAGGACATTTCATTCGTAGTCAAAATAGACATTATTAGAATTTTCCCTTACACTGAGAAATGATTGTCTGGTACGCTTAAGTTCTATGGACCCAGTACTCACTTGAATATAAATTCATTCATCATCCCCTATTATATAAATGTTTAGATCTTCCCTTATCCTGATAGATACATTTTAGCTAGCTTTATGTTCTATTGATCCTGGACTCATTTGAACATTATTTCATTCATCATATGCTATGATTTAACTCTGGATGCTTTCCCTTATCCTGAAAGATGAATATCATTAAACTTAAAGCTTTAAATACCCTGAAATGATTTGAATATCATTTCACTCATAGAACGATATGACTTTAGTTTGGAGGTTTTCTCTAATCCTGAATGGTAAGTGTCTGGTAAATCTAAGCTTTGTGTACCCTGGACTCATTTGAATACTATTCCATTCATTCTCTAATATGACATAACATTGGAGGTTTCCCTAATCCAAAAAAGAGGAATGTCAATAAATTTAAGCTGCATGTACACTAGACTCATTTGTCCCCCACTTCATTCTTTACCTGATATGATTTAACTTTATAGGTTCCCCTTATTTGTAAGATGAATATCAGGTAACTCTAAACTCAGTGGACGTTGGGCTCATTTCAACATTATTTCATTCATCGTCAGATATGACAACGTTGGAGGTTTTCGCTTATACTGAGAAATGAATGTCTTGTAACTGCAAGCTCTATAGACCCTGCACTCATTTGATAATCAATTCATTCATCATCCAATATGATCTTAGTTTGGAGGTTTTCGCTTATCCCGAAAGATACATTTGAGAAAACTCTATGCTCTATGGAGTCTGGATCAACATAAACATTATTTCATTCGTTGTATGCTATGATTTAATGTTGGAGCCTTTCCCATATCCTGAAAATTGAATATTAGGAAACTCAACACCAATGAATCCTGGATTGATTTGAAAATCATTTCATTCATCAAATGGTATGAATTAACTTTCAGGATATTTCCTTATTGTTAAAGATTAATCTTTGGTAACACTAAGCTCTATGTAACCTGGACTCAGTTGGACATTATTTCATTTATTGTCTGATAAGACTTAATGTTGGACTTTTCCCTTATCTTGAAAAATGGAATTTTGGTAACTCTAAGCTCCATGGACCCTGTAACACATGATGTAACTTAATTTGGCAGGTTTGACTTATCGTGGAAGATGAATGGCTGTGACTCTAAGCTCTATGGTTCCTGGACTGATTTGAGCAACAGTTCATTCATCGTCCGATATGACTTATCTATTGAGATTTTCCATTATCCTGAAAGATGAATTACTGGTAAACTGAAGCTCTGTGTACACTAGACTCATTTAAAAATATCTATTTCATAGTCTGATATAACTTAATTTGCAAGGTTCCTCTTATACTGAGAAATGAATGTCTTTGATCACTAAGCTCTATGGACTACGGACTCATTTGAATACCAAATCATTGATCGTCGGATATGATTTTGTTTTAGAGGTTTTCCCTTATAATGAAAGATAAATTTCTGGTAACTCTAAGCTTAATGGACGCTGGACTAATTTAAAATAGCTTCGTTCATTGTATGCTATTGTGTAACAATGAAGGTGTTCCTTTTCTTGAAAGGTGAAACTCAAAGCTCTGTGTATCCTGCACTTATCTGAACATCATTCCATTCATCCTCCGAAATGACTTAATGTTGAAGGCTTCTTCTTATCCAAAAAGATGGATATCTTATAACTCTAAGCTCTATGGTGCCTCTAGTCATGTGAGCATCTTTTGACTCATTGTCCGATATGACTTAACTTTTGAGATTTTACATTATTTCAAAAGATGAATGTCCTCTAAGTCTAAGCTCTATGGACCCTGGACTCATTTGTATATTAATTCATTCATTGTACGATGTGATTTATTTTGATGGTTTACCCATAACCTGAAAGTTAAATTTAAGTTAACTCTAAGCTTTAAGGACCTTGGACTCATTTAATCATCATATTTTTCATTATATGCCATGATTTAAAGTTTGAGGTTTTCCCTTATCCTGAGTGCTAAATGGCAGGAAGCTCAAAAGACTATGGATCCTGTGCTGATTTGAATAGCACTTCATTCATCATCTGGTATGACTTGAGTTTGAAAGTTTTTCCCTTTTATTGAAAGATGAAGGTTTGCTAACTCTAAGCCCTTTGCTCTGTCTACTTATTAGATCACCAGTTTTTATGTCGTCCAATATGAATTAAAGTTGGAATTTTTATCTTACTTTGAAAGATAAATGTTTGTTAACTATAAGATCTGTGCACCCTGTACTCATTTGAGCACTCATGTGACTTACTTTGGCGTTTTTCCCTTAGCCTGAAAGATTAACCTGTGGTTGCACTAAACTCAATGGATGCTGGACCCATTTGAAGATCATTCATCGTCAGAATAGGTAAGGCTAGAATTTTTCCTTACACTAAGAAATGAATTTATGGTAAGTGTAAGCTCCATTGGCAGAGTACCCAATTGAATATCAAATCTTTCATTGTTATATTTTATATAACTTTGGTGGTTTACCTCTATCCTGATAGATAAAATTTATATAGCTATATGTTCTATGGGCCCTGGACTCATAGAACAGTTTATCATTCATTAAATGCTATGATTTAAATTCCAAGGTTTTCTCTTATCCTGAAAGATGAATATCAATAAACTTAAAGCTTTAGGTAACCTGAAATGCTTTGAAAATCATTTCATGCATCAAACGATATGACTTAACATTGGAGGTTTATCCTAATCCTGCAAGATGAATTTCTGGTAAATCTAAGCTCTGTGTACCCTGGACTCATTTGAAAATCATTCCATTCATCGGACGATATGACTTAACATTGGAGGTTTTCCCTTATCCTTAAAGATGAATGTCTGGTACATATAAGCTCCGTGTACACTGGACTCATTTGTCCTTCACTTCATTCATTGCCTGACAGGAGTTAACATTAGATGTTTTCCCTTATCCTGAAAGATGAATGTCTGGTAAATTTAAGCTCTGTGTATACTAGACTCATTTGTCCTTCACATCATTCATTGCCTATAATGACAGCATTGGAGGTTTCTCTTATTGTGTGAGATAAATGTCAGGTAACCCTAAGCTCAATGGATGTTGGGCACATTTGAAACATTATTTCATTCATCGTCGGATATGACGACGTTCAAGGTTTTCCCTTGTAATGAGAAACAAATGTCTTGTAACTGCAAGCTCTATGAAACCTGGACTCATTTTACTATCAATTCATTTATCGTCTGATATGATCTTACTTTGGAGATTTTTTTATCCTTAAAGATATATTTGAGGTAACTCTAAGGTCCGTTGACCCTGGATTGATATAAACATAATTTCGTCCGTCATATGCTATGATTTATCGTTGGAGCTTCTCCCTTACTGGAAAAGTGAATATCAGGAAACTGAAAGACTGATGCACACTTAATTGGTTCAAAAATCATTTCATTCATTAAACGATATGAGTTAACTTTGAGGATTTTCCCTTATGGCTAAAGATTAACCTTTGGTGACTCTAAGATCTCTGAATCCTGCACTCAGTCAAACAATATTTCCTTTATCATCTGTTAAACTTAATGTCGGACATGTCACTTATCTTGAAAAATGGAATTTTTGTACCCCTAAGCTCCATGGATCCTATACTCCTTTCAACATCATTTTATTTATCTCATGATGCAATTTAAATTTGGCAGTATTTCCTTATTGTAGAAAATGAGTGGCTTGTAACTCTAAGCTCTTTGTAACCTGGACTCATTTGGACATCATTTCATTGAGCAACTGATATGGCTGGTGGTTTTCCCTCATCCTAAAAGATAAGTGTTTGATAATTCTTACCTCTATGAACCCCTACTCATTTGAGTACCATCTCATTAATTGTTTAATATGTCTTAACATTGGTGGTTTTCCCTTATATTTAGGGATGAATGCCTTGTAAATGTAGGTTCTGTGTATCCTGAATGCATTTGAACACCGTTTCATTCACCATCCAAAATGACATAACGATGGTGGTTTTCCCTTATCCTAAAAGATAAGTGTTTGATAACTCTTAGCTCTATGTACTCTCTACTCATTTGAATACCATCTCATTAATCGTTTAGTATGACTTAATGTTGAAGGATTTTCTCTAACACTCAGAGGGGAATATCTGGTAACCAGCTGGCACCGTAGCTCAGTCAGTAGAACATCTGCTAGGGGTTCCAGGTTCGATTCCCAGCTGTGGGGGTGGGGATTTTTACCGACCAAGATAACTTCTCATCATCCTTAAAGTCTGGAAGTATGAGTGAGAGTGTGAATGTGTGCATGATCTAATGATTAAAACCCAATGAATACAAGTTAACACCTGCGATTTGTTCCAAAGGAGAACGGCCGCCGCTATGACCATTACAGTTAAAGGCAGGGTACAAATAAGGAGAAAAAATCTGGTAATTTAGTGCCCTTTGTTCTGTGTACCAATTTGAGCAACATGTCATTCGTTGTCAGATATGACTTAATATTGGAAGTTGTCCTTTATCCAGAAAGAAGAAAGTAGTGTAACTCTAAGCTCCATGTATCCTGGAAGCACTTGACATCATTTCATTTATCCTCCAATATGAATTAATGTTGGAGGTTTTCCCTTATTCTGAATTATGTACCCTGGACTCCTTTTAATGTAAATTCATTCATCTTTCATTACGACTTATCATTTCAGGGATTTCACTAATCCTTGAAATAGACGTGCAGTATCTCCATGCTGTATGGTCCTGTAATCACATGAGCATCATTTCATTCATCGTCAAATATGGACATAACATTAGAGGTTTTGCGTAGCCTAAAAGAGCGATATCTGGTAACACTAAGCTCTCTAGACATTGTATTAATTTGTGCATTATTTCCTTCATTTCTGGTTAATTTAAGGTCTATGTATACTGGAATCATTTGAAAATTGATATGACTAAACATTTAGGGCTTTCCCTTAACTTGAAAGATGACAACTGGTTAACTAAACCTCTATATACGCTGGACTCATTTGAAAATCACTACATTGACCTTCAGTTACACTTAGCATGAGGATTTCATTACGGAGGGCATTCGGTACTTAAGCTAACATGTTGGGCACAAATGCGGACCACAGTCAAAGCCATTCCCCCAATATGACTTAACCTTGCAGGTTTTCCCTTCTCCTGTAGTAAAAGTGGGCGTTAAACACTACGCATTTTCTTTCCCTTCTCCTGAAAGATGAATGGTAACTATAAGCTCTATGAAACTTGGACTCATATGTGCATCATTTCTTTCATCCTCCGATATGACTTAACCTTGGCGGGTTAACCTTATCCTGAAAGATGAATGTCTGGTGACTCTAAGCTCTAAGTACCCTGTACTCATTAACACATCAATCCATTCATCGTTGGATATGACTTAACATTGGAGGTTTTGACTTATTCTGAAAGATCAATGTCCGGTAACCCCAAGCTCTATGTACCCTGTACTCATTTGAACATCAAACCATTCATTGTTGGATATGACTTAATGTTGGAAGTTTTACCTTATTCTGCAAGATGAATGTCTGGTAACTCTAAGCCCTATGTACCCTGTACTCATTTGAACATCGATCCATTCATCATCGGATATGACTAAATGCTGGAGGTTTTCCTTTATTCTGAAAGATGAATGTCTGGTGACTCTAAGTTCTAAGTACCCTGTACTCATTTAAACATCAATCCATTCATTATCGGATATGACTTAACCTTGGGGGTTTTCCATTACTCTGAATGATGAATGTCTGGTAACTGTATGATCTATGTACCCTGTACTCATTAAAACATCAATCCATTCATCGTCGGATATGACTTAACGTTGGAGGAGTTACCTTATCCTGAAAGAAGAATGTCTGGTGACTCTCGGCTCTATGTACCCTGTACTCATTTGAACATCAATCCATTCATCGTCCGATATGACTTAACGTTGGAGGTTTTACCTGATCCTGAAAGATGAAGGCCTAGTGACTCTAAGCTCTATGTACACTGTATTAATTTGAACAGCAATACATTCACCATCGGATATGACTTAACGTTGATGGTTTTCCCTTATTCTGAAAGATGAATTGAAAGATGAATTTCTGGTAACTCTAAGCCCTATGAATACTATACTCATTTGAACATCAACCCATTCATAGACCGATATGACTTAAAGTTGGAGGCTTTACCTTATTCTGAAAGATGAGTCCCTGGTGGCTCTAAGCTCTATGTACCCTGTATTCATTTGAGCAGCAATCCATTCAACATCCTATGTGACTTAACGTTGGAGGTTTTACCTTATTCTGAAAGATGAATGCCTAGTGACTCTAAGCTCTATGTACCCTGTACTCATTTAAACATCTATCCATTCAACGTCCGATATGACTTAACATTGGAGGTTTTACCATATCCTGAAAGATGAACGTCTGGTAGCTCTACGGTCTTGGTACCCGGTACTCAGCTAGACAACATTACATTCCTTGTCCGATAACACTTAGCATTGGAGGTGTACGGTTTTCCCTAAAAATGATTATAAGTTGATATTAACCTCTATGCAGCCTGTAATTCATTGGGCGTTCTTTCATTCATCGATAAATGAGACTTAACGTAGGAGGTTTTATCTTATCCTGAAAGATGAATGCCTGGTTTATCTAAGCCCTATGTATTCTGTACTCATTTGAACATGAATCCATGCATCATTCAATACGACTTAACATTGGAGGCTTTGCCTTATCCTGAAAGATGAAAGCCTGTTGACTCTTAACCCTATGTACCCTGTACTCATTTGAACATCAATCCATTTATCGTCAAATATGACTTAATGTTGGAGGTTTTACCTTATTCTGAAAGATGAATGTCTGGTAACTCTAAGCCCTATGAAACCTGTACTCATTTGAACATCAATCCATTCATCGTCCGATATGACTTAACATTGGAGGTTTTACCTTATCGTGAAAGAAGAATGCGTGGTAAATCTAAGCCCTATATGACCTGTACTAATTTGAACATCAATCCATTTATTGGCCAATATGACTTAAATTTGGCTGTTTTACCTTATCCTGAAAGATGAATGCCTGGTGACTCTAAGCTCTATGTACCCTGTACTCATTTGAACAGGAATTCAATTCAACATCCAATATGACTTAACGTTGGAGGTTTTACCTTATCCTGAAAGATGAATGCCTATTGACCCTAACACCTATGTACCCTGTACTCATTTGAACAACAATCCACTCATCATCGGATATGACTAAATGCTGGAGGTTTTCCTTGATTAGGAAAGATGAGTGTCTGGTGACTCTGAGCTCTATGTATACAGTACTCATTTTAACAGCAATCGTTTCATCGTCGGATATGACTAAATGTTGGAGGTTTTCCTTGATTCTGAAAGATGAATGTCTGGTAACTGTAAGTTCTATGTACCCTGCACTCATTTTAACATTAACGCATTCATTGTCGGATATGACATAACATTGGAAGTTTTGAATTATTCTGAAAGATCAATGTCTAGTAACGCTACGCTCTATGTACCCTGTACTCATTTGAATTTCAAACCATTTATTGTTGGATATGACTTAACGTTGGAGGTTTTACCTTATTCTGAAAGATGAATGCCTCCTAAATCTAAGATCTATGTAACCTGTACCCATTTGAACATCAATCCATTCATCATCGGATATGACTTAATGTTGGCGGTTCTACTTATTCTTAAAGATGAATATCTTTTACTTCCAAGCCCTCTTTACCCACCTTCTCATTTGAACATCAATCCATTCATCGTCCGATATGACCTAACGTTGGAGGTTTTAAATTATCCAGAAAGACCAATTTCTGGTGACTCTCGGCACTATGTACCCTGTACTCATATGAACATCTATCCATTTATTGTCCAATATGACATAACATTGGAGGTGTTACCTGATCCTGAAAGATGAGGGCCTAGTGACTCTAAGCCCTATGTACACAGTACTAATTTGAAAAGCAATCCATTCACGGTCGGATATGACTTAACGTTGGAGGTTTTCCTTTATTCTGAAAATGAATGTCTGGTAAGTCTAAGCTCTATGTACCCTGGTCTCATTAGAACATCAATCCATTCATCGTCCGATATGATTTAACGATGGAGGTGTTACCTTATCCTGATAGATGAATACCTAATGACTCTAAGCTCTGTGTACCCTGTACTCATTTGAACATCTATCGATTCATCATCGGATATGACGAAATGCTGGAGGTTTTCCTTGATTCTGAAAGATGAGTGTCTGGTGACTCTGAGCTCTATGTATACTATACTCATTTTAACATCAACCTTTTCATTGTCGGATATGAATAAAAGTTGGTGGTTTTCCTTGATTCTGAAAGATGAATGCCTGGTGACTCTAAGCACTATGTACCCTGTACTCATTTAAACAGCAATCCATTCAACAATCTATATGACCTAACGTTGGAGGTTCCACCTTATTCTGAAAGATGAATGCCTAGTGACTCTAAGCTCTAAGTACGCTGTAGTAATTTGAGCATCAATCCATTCATCGTCCGATATGATTTAACGCTGGAGGTTTTACCTTATCCTGAAAGATGAATGCTTGGAGAATCGACACCCTGTGTACCCTGTACTAATTTCAACATCAATCCATTTATCGGCCAATATGACTTAACTTTGGAGGTTTTACCTTATTTTGAAAGATGAATGCCTGGTGACTCTAAATCTATGTACACTGTACTCATTTGAGCATCAATCCATTCATCATCGGATATGAGTAAATGCTCTACGTTATCCTTGATTCTGAAAGATGAGTGTCTGGTGGCTCTGAGCTCTATGTATAGTGTACTCATTTTAACATCAATTATTTCATCATCGGAGATGACTAAATGTTGGAGGTTTTCCTTAATTCTGAAAGATGAATGACTGGTAACGGTAAGCTCTATGTACCCTGTATGTATTTGAACATTATTTCTTTCATGGTCTGTTATGACTAAAGTTTGGATGCTTTGCTTTATATTGAAAGATGAATTTTCTGGTAACTCTAAGCTCTATGTACCCAGTACTAATTTGAATATTACTTCATTCATTGTCCGATAAGGCTTAACATTGGGGATTTTATCATATCCTGTAATATGAACGTCTGGCAACAATTAGCTCTGTGTATCCTGTACTCAGACAACATTTCATTCTTCGTCCGATACGACTTACAATTGGATGTTTCCGCTTTTCCTTAAAAATTATTGTAAGTTGACATTAAACTCTATGTACCCTGTAATTCATTGGGCGCTCCTTCATTCGTCGATCAATATGACTTAACTTTGGAGGTTTTAACTTATCCTGAAAGATGAATGCCTGATGAATTGCAGCCCTATGCATCGTGTACTCATTTGAACATCAATGCATTCATCATCCAAAGATACTTAACATTGGTGGTTTTACCTTATCCTGTAAGATGAATGCCTGGTGAATCTAAGCCCTATGTACCCTGCAGTCATTTGAACAGCAATCCATTCAACATCATATTTGACTCGTTGGAGGTTTTAACTTATCCTCAAAGATGAAAGCCTGGTGACTCTAAGCCCTATGTACCCTGTACTCATTTTAACATCAATCCATTGATCGTCCAATATGACTTAACATTGGAGGATGTACCTTATCCTGAAAGATGAATGCCTGGTGACTGTAAGCTCTATGTACCCTGTACTCATTTGTACAGCAATCCATTCAACATCCTATATGACTTAACGTTGGAGGTTGTAACCGCAGTATCAGACAGCGATTAGGAGGCGGCGAATTAATCGAAATCACGAGAATTAAAAAAGAAGATAAATTAATAAAAATGCTTTGCTAAACTAATATAAAATATTGTTATATTAATATGAAATTAGAATGAAATTAGAGTAATGATGAAAATAGCGGTTTAATTAAGAATAAGATGGGAAGAATATAATTTAAGACAACTAACATGCTAGAATCCATGTAAGGGAGAGAAAATATTTCTGTAAAATCTGAACACAAGTCGGAGAGACGGGAAGAGGTGACCGTTAGCCTCTTTGTTTAAGGAAAGGTTCAATGTCTGAGAACTATAGCCAAGAATGTGTAGGAACAATAAGGTTTTCAAGATGCGCTCAAGCATAAGACCTAAAAGGATTTACTTTGCTGAGGTGATAACGATGTATACCGTTACAAAGAGCCCAGGGTAGGCGTGACCCAACTCACGGTGGGATGTAACGTCAATGAGTTCGATGAGTTTTGCTAACCAATAAAGAAAATTCGAAATAAAATGAGAAACCAATAATAATGTAAGATTTGAAAAATGGGGAGAAGGGTGAGTTATTTTGGTCATGTAATAAGAGTTAGAGTGGGGATCAGAATAAAGTACGAACTGAATCGCAGAGTAGACGAAAAATCACTTCAACAGTCATACTACGATGGGAAAGATGTGTCAGTGCGCGTGAAGAAGAAGTAGTAAAGATTTCTAAGTCCGAAATGTAGGGAAGTCAAGAATAACGCAACCAGCGTAAGAGAAGCAGCAGAAGAAGTTTATAATAGCAAAGTATTCGCCATATAAAGAAGTAAGAGAATTCTGTTAGGAAGTTTAGTAACAGGTGGTCACCGCTACACATCAATCTGAATCAACGAACTTAGTGAGAATTAAATTAAATCATTTTTGCAACGAACCAGTGTATTATTGAGACAACTGAGCAGCCAACAAACAACAAATCCATTTCCTACAACCATTCACCTGAGGATAAGAGATCTCATAGCTCCAATTAGAACCCAAATCAAAAGTAAACACCAACCAATTGAAATCTGACATGCGGGTATGCCGCATAATGGCGCCGACACGTTGGGGCTTGGAATTGTAGGAAATGGGTGAAATGTAACGATGACAACGACGAGGAGAAGTGAGAAGAACGACGACGAAGGACGACTACGAGGAGAAGTGAGAAAACCGACGACGACAACTACGATGAAGACAGCAGAGACTACGAAGAAGACGGCAAAAACAACTAACAAGTAAAGTTTCCCCCAACCAAGAGAGAAGTTCAAGTTCTTTCGACATCAACTGAGCCTACTAGACGACGAGCAGCACGACAAAAACTGGTAAAGACATCACATAAACACCACAGCCGTACAACAGAACTGTGAGTTACACATACTCAATTTATATTTCTTGTAAATGTAATATTCATTGAGATCAATATCTATGTAATGTCTTAGTAATAAGTATTTTGGAAGGGAAATTAGAAAATTTAAAGGGGAAGTTCAATGCTTTTGAGAAATAAGAAGATCGTACAGAATAAATTTAAAATGGAAAATTCTGGGGAACAAATAATTATGGAGACAGAGAAAGAGTTAGAAGTTGTTAATGAAGAGATAATGGAAAGCAGTGTTATAGGATCAGTAGATGAGGGTGTAAATGGTGTAAGTAGCTTAAATGTAAATAGGAGAAGTGACAATCCTGGGGTAATGGAAAATCTACAAGAGATGTTCCAGAAACTCATGGCGCAAATGACTATTCAGAGTCAATCACTAGAGGTTAAATTAGTAGAACAGCACCAATCACTAGAGGCTAAATTCGTAGAACAGAACCAATCACTAGAGGCTAAATTAGTAGAACAGAACCGATCACTAGAGGCTAAATTAGTAGAACAGAACCAATCACTAGAGGCTAAATTACTAGATCAGAGCAAAGCTATGGACAAAAAATTAAGTCAAATTACAAGCCAAGGGAAAGAAACAGAAGCTAGAATCACTGTCAAAATTCAAGGAATAACAGGGGAAATCCAGACTGTAAAAGAGGCCCTGCAGTGAGAAGTAGGTACTATAAGAAGTGACCTAGAAGCTACCAAATCTCTCGTTGCAGGAGTAGAAAATAGAATAGGGGAGGAAATTAATAAGGAGAGAATAAGATTAGATGAACTGACCACGACACAGGTAACTTTTGTACAAGAGATAAATGACCGGTTTGATACTGTAAACAATAGTATAGCAGCTGACATGGAGAAGTTAAAAGAAAAGGTAGCACGTGTAACAAATATTCAATCAGAAAATACACAAATGTTGAGGGAAACAGTAAGCGAGATATCTCAAATCAGAGATACTGTAACTGGCTTACAGCTGGGACAGCAAGGGCAGGTACCTGAGAGTTCCAATTGTTCTATACATACACACAATGGAGAGAGGCAGAACGAACAGGTTAGCGCCCCTTCTGTCTCTCCTTAAAACAGCAATAATAGCGAAGTAAATATGCAAAACGTAAATATGTATCCACCAGTGCACATGAATTTTCTAAGCGAATTGCCCCTCCCGAAATTTAATTGTCGCAATGACAACGCAGTACAATTTTTGGCCAACTTAGAAAAGTATTTTGCCATCAGAGGTGTACCCGAGCAATATAAGATGATAATAGTTCAAAGGGCGTTACAATCTGCCGAACCTAATTGGCTACGAGTAACTGTGGGAGAAGGATGCAGCTACGAGTTGTTCAAAACAGCTTTCCTAGAAAAGTATTGGAACGCCAATGTCCAATACCAAGTAAGGAATCAGATAACAAATGGCCGATACCAAGGTAATAATGGAGAGTCTATTACTGATTATTTCCTGAGATATTCGCAAATAAGTAAATATCTACAACCTCCATTACAGGAAGCCGAACTGATTTCTCTTCTCACGACCCACCTTCCTGAGAACATTAGAAATCACATGGTGGTAGCAAGACCTCAGACATTGAGAGAGGCAATTACATTATTAACAGTTTTACAAAGCGTTGGGACGCAAAATTCACAAAATAGACATGAGAATCGAATGCCAGTGAGAAATCCACACAGACCGTGGAATAATAATAATCATGACGGGGAAAGGGCACACAATCCCCGAAATTTTAACACAAACCATATGGCTACTCGTCAAAGTTACGATGCCCACGTCCCGAGGGAATTCCCTAACAACAATAGAGGGAGACAGGGACCACCAAATTCAAATTCATGTAATTTCCCTATAAGATATGTACATGTAACTAGGAATGGAAATAGGGGTCACCCCCCATTTCTTCGAAGAGGGAATGCAAGACCGACGTTCCGACTACCAGAAGCTAATAGACAGTATCAACCACGTGACGCTGGTAGAGAGAACAATACAGACAGACCTGAAGTAAGACAGAGGAATCAACTTCTCTCAAGAGAATGGGTGCGTTCTCCTCCACCCACACCGAGGGACGCGGCGCCCGAGGTAGATGAAAGGCCAGATACGACACAGCAGACGGGAAACGACTCCAGGGTGCGATAGAAAACGTCCCGCATCGGACCCGGATGAACACGCTAGTTCTTAATTTGAACAGGGACACAGCTCTGAGTAGGGTGGTACAGAATAAAACAGAAACAGAAATAGTAAACGGTACTCAAATAAACAATCACCTAACAGAATTGCAAGAAGTGAGAGATGCTCCACGTATTGCTGCAATAATAAACAAAGAAAAATGGCACATTACCATAGATTCAGGATCCTCAGTTTCAGCTATAAGTCAAGCATTCTTTTATCACTTAAAAAACAATGGAATGAAATTGCAAACATTGCCCGTGAAAAGTGCATATTGTACTCTGGCGGTAGGTCGCGCCAAACAAAAGATTAATACACAAATGCTTTTGAAAGTCACCATTGGAGAGGATACAATAGAATTTGTATGTTTTGTTATTAACAGGCTATCTGTAGACATTATTATGGGTAATGACGTGTTGTATGTGCTTCAAGCTAAGTTGAATTATCAAATGGAAGCCTTGGATATCAAAATTAAAGACGTCATAGTTAAAGTTCCGTTTAGCTCAAGGGAAGCAGAAAATGAGATAAGATTGACAGATGAAGAAAAAGAAATAGATGGAGAAACATTTTTTGTAGAATTTATACGAATGGGAGGGATGGAGCTAGTTAAGATGAATCCATTAGAAGCAGAAGAGATGAGAAACTATGATAAGGATGAGTATATAGCTGGAGAAGAAGGGCTTTTAGAGATGACGTCATACGGACTTGGGCAAGAAGAAGCAAGTGGGAGAGAAGTGATTACCCAAACAGATGATTTCCAGGTAGCTGAACATAACATAAACATGAGCTACAAAATAAGAGAAACAGTAGCAAACTCAAACCTTCTCAACGACCACCAAAAAGAGATTTTTTATAACATTTTATGTAAACATAGAAATGTATTTTCGGAACACACTGGGACCTATAGTGATTTTGAGTATGAATTCGAGATACATGATGTTCCCCCATTCAAATATAAGTGCACACCATTCAGGATGCCGGAATTCGCATCTATAATACAACGTCGTACCATCCATGCTCTAATCCAAGCAAGCGCGTACTGAAAGACCTAGGTGTTCATCTCCGAGTCCTTTGTTCATTGAAACAGACTACCTGGCCAGGCCACATCAACTATATTGAGTTTATATTCAATAATTCAGTCAATCTAACCACAGGATATGCTCCTATCCAATTGCATAGGAATTTAACACCGGAACCAATAATAGAGAGTGTTCCGGAAAGTATACAAGTGACGACCGAGACAGATCGAGAACGGATCCAGAATGCTGTTAAAAGAATAATGGAAAAAGTAGAGAAAAGAAACGCAAAGAAACTGCGGTATAAGAAGAATTGGGAACCAAAGGTCGGCGATTTAGTTCTAGTGAAATCGTTCGACAAGTCAGATTTGTTAGGAAAGAAGACTAAAAAGCTATATATGCTATGGAAAGGCCCATACCGGATTGAGAAAATATTTGGTGACAGAGCGTATGCTCTAATACACCCAAGAAATGGTAGACCGATAGGCAGATATAACATCTCCCTAATAAGGCCATATCGTCAAAAAAAACCGTTGTAAACAGTACAGAGCAGACCCAAGAATCACCTGTGTGAATGTGATTGAAATTATATATACGAAGATGTAAAGAATACCAAGTAAAAGTTATATAATTAGTACGGGTAACGTTTTCGTTTGAAATTCAAACACTGCGTGGGAGTTGCAAGTTCCAAAATTCCTGTGCACAAACGAAATTATATTATTAATAACTACAGCTAAATAAAATGTTTTAGATAAGTTTAAAGTAGTTTGTGAAATGTAAATATCCCATAAATTCCAGGTGTATTAATGTGTCGAAAGGTAAATACCTATAGTCATTGTTATTGTAAAGGTCACAGACTTTCGCCGTGACATTGTGAAAAAAAAATTGAGTGAAGTTTTAAGTGCGGAAAGACAAGACAATAGACTGCAAATGTTTACCAACAGGCAGGTAAACGACACACCTCGTTCCAGGTAGACAAGAGAGGTAACCGTATTTGTGCTTCATAACACAAACATGAATAGCGTCCGGACGTATGTCCTTGCAGTGAAAAATGCAAAAAAAAAAGAAACGTCCCAATAAGGAAATGTAAATATATATGAATCATTGAATGTAAACGTAACATTGTAAGTAGTAATGTACTAGTATTTAAGGAGTGTGATAGAATATAATCAGGTTGATCTCAAGTGAGACAAAAGTAATTCAGTCAAGTACACATAGCTCACTTGAGCTAGTGAATTGTAAATATTGGAATAACATGAATGTGATTCTGTTTCTAGAGTATTAACCATGTATAACAGTGTATTTTTCTATGTATGTAATGTACCATGTTGATAAAGATGAGGGAACGGTGACCACCGAAAAATGTTTCAAGTCGGGAATGAGAAAATATAAGATATATAAGGAGGAAATGTCATGACGGGGGTTTGACAAAATTTAAATAATGGGTATTTCATTTTTGTCAAACGGGCATTATGTAACCGCAGTATCAGACAGCGATTAGGAGGCGGCGAATTAATCGAAATCACGAGAATTAAAAAAGAAGATAAATTAATAAAAATGCTTTGCTAAACTAATATAAAATATTGTTATATTAATATGAAATTAGAATGAAATTAGAGTAATGATGAAAATAGCGGTTTAATTAAGAATAAGATGGGAAGAATATAATTTAAGACAACTAACATGCTAGAATCCATGTAAGGGAGAGAAAATATTTCTGTAAAATCTGAACACAAGTCGGAGAGACGGGAAGAGGTGACCGTTAGCCTCTTTGTTTAAGGAAAGGTTCAATGTCTGAGAACTATAGCCAAGAATGTGTAGGAACAATAAGGTTTTCAAGATGCGGTCAAGCATAGGACCTAAAAGGATTTACTTTGCTGAGGTGATAACGATCTATACCGTTACAAAGAGCCCAGGGTAGGCGTGACCCAACTCACGGTGGGATGTAACGTCAATGAGTTCGATGAGTTTTGCTAACCAATAAAGAAAAATCGAAATAAAATGAGAAACCAATAATAATGTAAGATTTGAAAAATGGGGAGAAGGGTGAGTTATTTTGGTCATGTGATAAGAGTTAGAGTGGGGATCAGAATAAAGTACGAACTGAATCGCAGAGTAGACGAAAAATCACTTCAACAGTCATACTACGAGGGGAAAGATGTGTCAGTGCGCGTGAAGAGGAAGTAGTAAAGATTTCTAAGTCCGAAATGTAGGGAAGTCAAGAATAACGCAACCAGCGTAAGAGAAGCAGCAGAAGAAGTTTATAATAGCAAAGTATTCGCCTTATAAAGAAGTAAGAGAATTCTGTTAGGAAGTTTAGTAACAGGTGGTCACCGCTACAAATCAATCTGAATCAACGAACTTAGTGAGAATTAAATTAAATCATTTTTGCAACGAACCAGTGCATTATTGAGACAACTGAGCAGCCAACAAACAACAAATCCATTTCCTACAACCATTCACCTGAGGATAAGAGGTCTCATAGCTCCAAATAGAACCCAAATCAAAAGTAAACACCAACCAATTGAAATCTGACATGCGGGTATGCCGCAAGGTTTAAACTTATTCTGCAAGATGAATACCTAGTTACTCAAAGCTCTATGTACCCAGTACTCAATTGAATATCAATCCATTCATCGTTGGATATGACTAAATGCTGGAGGCTTTCCTTGATTCTGAAAGATGAATGTCTGGTAACTATAAGCTCTATTTACCCTGTACTTATTTAAATAGTACTTCATTCATTGTCCGATAAGGCTTCACGTTATGGGTTTTATCATATCCTGATAAAGGCACATCTGGCAATACTAAGCTCTTGGAATTCTGTACTCAGCTAGACAACATTTCATTCTTCGTCCGGTATGTCTTAAAATTGGAGGTTTTCGCTTTTTCAGAAAAATGATTGTAAGTAGACATTAACCTCTATGTACCCTGTAATTCATAGGGCGCACTTTCATTCATCGACCAATACAGCTTAACGTTGGAGGTTTTACCTTATTCTGAAAGATGAATGCCTGGTAACTCTAAGCCTTATGAACCCTGTACTCATTTGAACATCAATCCATTCATCATGCACTATGACTTATCTTTGGAGGTTTTACCTCATCCTGAAAGATGAATGCCTAGTGACTCTAAGCCCTATGTACCCTGTACCTCTTTGAATATCAATACATTAATCGTCGGATATGATTTAATGGAGATTTTATTTATTCTGAAAGATGAATGTCTGATAAGTCTAAGCCTTATGTAAACTGTACTCATTTGAACATCAAGCCATTCATCATCGGATATGTCTTAACGTTGAAGGTTTTCCTTAATTCTGAAAATGAATAACTTGTAACTCTAAGCTCTATACACCCTGTACTCATTTGAACATCAATCCATTCATAATCTGATATGACTTAACGTTGGAGGATTTAAATTATCCTAAAAGATGAATTTGTGGTAACTCTCGGCTCTATGTACCCTGTACTCATTTGAGCATCGATCCATTCATCGTCCGATCTGACTTAACTATGTAGGTTTTACCTTATCCTGAAAGATGAATGCCTGGTAACTCTAAGCTCTAAGTACCCTGTACTCATATGAACATCAATCCATTCATTGTCGGATATGACTAAGTGCTGGAGTTTTTCCTTGATTCTGAAAGATGAATGTCAGGTGAATCTAAGCTCCTTGTATCCTACACTCATTTTAACATCAATCCATTGATCGTCAGATATGACTAATGCTGGAGGTTTTCCGTTATTCTGAAATATGAATGAGTGGTAACTCTAAGCTCTATGTACCCTGTACTTGTTTGAACATTATTTCCTTCATGGTCCAATATGATTAAATTCTGTAGGCTTTATTTTGTTCTGAAAGATGAATAACTGGTAACTGTAAGCTCTATGTAGCATCTACTCCTTTGAAAATTATTTCCTTCATCGTCCGATATGACTTGTACCTTTACTGCAGGGTTTTTTCCCTTACCCTGAATTATGAGCAAAAGGAAATGAAAATTGTAGTGTTTAACGCCCAGTTAAACTAATACGGCACCGCAAGTGGCGACATTGATGGTACATAAGATGAAGATGTTGCACCGGTGGAATGAGATGGCGGGGTAAACCGGAGGTCCCGGAGAAAAACCACCGCAGCGCCGTGTTGTCCAGCACAATCTCACTTTGCGGTTGCCTGGGACTGAACCCGGACCGCCATGGTGAGAGCCAAGCGGTCTAACTACTGAGCCACGGCGTGGCCGAATTATGAGAGGCTGGCAACTCCCGGCTATATGTACCCTGTACTCATTTTGACAGCATTTTTTGCATTGTCCGATAAGAATTAACATAGGCGGTTTCTGCTTAACCTGAATGGGGAATGGAAACCATAAGCCATATATATATCTAGGACTCATTTGAATACCATTTCATTAGTCATCCGATATGACTTAACTTTGGGGACTTTACCCTATCCTGAAAGATGAACGTCTGTTAGCTCTAAGCTCTAAGCAACCTGTACTCATTTAGATAGCATTTTATTCATTGTCCGTTATGACTTAACTTCGGAGGATTTATATAAATCTGAAAGATGAACATCTGCTAACTTTAAGCTCTGTGTAAACTGTACTCATTTAGACAACATTTCATTCATCGTCCGATATGACTTAACATTGGAGGTTTTACCGTATGCTGAAAGATGAATGCCTGGTGACTCTAAGCTCTGTGTACCCTGTAGTCATTTGAAAATTATTTCCTTCATCATCCGGTATGACTTGTATCTTCACTGCAGGGGGTTTTTCCGTTACACTGAATTATGAGCAGCAGGAAGCTTCTGGATCAGTGTACCCTGTACTCATTTAGACAACATTTCTTGCATTGTCTGTTATAACTTAACACAGGCGGTTTTTGCTTAAACTGAAAGGGTAGTGGTAACTATAAGCCATATATAACTTGGACTCATTTGAAGAACATTTCATTAGTCGTCCGATATGGCTTAATGTTGGGGGCTTTACCTTATCCGGAAAGATGAACGTCTGTTAATTCTCAGCTCTAAGCAACCTGTACTAATTTAGAAAGCATTTCAGTTATTATCCAATATGACTTAACTTTGGAGGTTTCACCTAAATCAGAAAGATGATCGTCTGCTAAATTTAAGCTTTATGCACACTGTACTCATTTAGACAACATTTCATTCATCGTCCAGTATGACTTACCATTGGAGGATTTCGCTTATCCTTAAAGGTGAGTGTCTGGTCACTTTAAGCTCTATGTACCCTGTACTCATTTGAACAACAATCCATTCAACATCCTATATGACTTAACGTCGAAGGCTTTACCTTATCCTGGAAGATGAATGCCTGGTGACTCAAAGCTCTATGTACCCTGTACTCATTTGAACATCAATCCATTCATCGTCGGATATGACTAAATTCTGAAGTTTTTCCTTGATTTTGAAAGATGAATGTCTGGTGAATCTAAGCTCCTTGTATCCAGTACTCTTTTTAACATCAATATATTCATCGTCGGATGTGAATAAAGCTGGTGTTTTTCCATAATTCTGAAAGATGAATGACTGGTAACTCTAAGCTCTATGTACCCTGTACTCGTTTGAACATTATTTCTTTCAAGGTCCAATATGACTAAATTCTGGAGGCTTTACTTTATTCTGAAAGATGAATGACTGGTAACTGTAAGCTCTATGTACCTCTACTTATTTGAAAGATATGTCCTTCATCGTCCGATATGACTTGTATCGTTACTGCCATGTTTTTTCCCTTACCTTGAATTATGAGCAAAATGAAATGAAATGTGTAGTGTTTAATGCCCACTTTTACTACATATGGCACCGCAGGCAGTGACCTTGATGGTACATGAGATGAAGATGGTGCACCGGTGGAATGAGATGGCGGGGTAAACGGGAGGTCCCGTAGAAAACCCGCCACAGAGCCGTGTTGTCCACCACAATCTCACTTTGAGGTCGCCTGGGATTGAACCCGGACCGCCTTGGTGAGAGCCAAGTGGTCTAATTACTGAGTCATTGCGCGGCTGAATTATATGTGGCTGGTAACTCCTGGCTCTATGTACCTTGTACTCATTTTTACAGCATTTTTTGCATTGTCCGATAATACTTAACATAGGCGGTTTTGCTTAACCTGAATGGGGAATGTTAACCATAAGCCACATGTAACTTGGACTCATTTGAACACCATTTCTTTAGTCGTCCGATATGACTTAATTTTGGGGGCTTTACCCTATCCTTAAAGATGAACGTTTGTTAACTCTAAGCTCAAAGCAACCTGTACTCATTTAGACAACATTTCATTCATCGTCCGTTATGACTTACCATTGTAGGTTTTCTGTTATGCTTAAAGACGAATGGCTGGTCACTTTAAGCTCTATGTACCCTGTACTCATTCGAACAGCAATCCATTCAATATCCTATATGACTTAATGTCAAAGGTTTTACCTTATGCTGAAAGATTAATGCCTGGTGACTCTAAGCTGTATGTACCTTATACCCATTTGAACATAAATCCATCCATCGCCGATATGACTTAACGTTGGAGGTTTTACCTTACCCTGAAAGACGAATGCCTAGTGACTCTAAGCCCTATGTACCTTGTACTCATTTTAACATCAATCCATTCATCATGAGATATGACTAAATGCTGGAGGTTTTCCTTAATTCTGAAAGATGAATTTCTGGTGACTCTGAGCTCTATGTACCCAGTACTCAATTTAACATTAAATAATTCATCACCCGATAATATTTATTGCTGGAGGTTCTGCTTTGTTATTAAAGATAAATGACTGGAAACTCTAAGCGATATACACCCTGTACTCATTTGAACATCTATCCATTCATTGTCCGATATGACTTAACATTGTAGGTTTTCGTTATTCCTTAAAAAAATTGTAAGTTGACATTTACCTCTATGCACCCTGTAATTCATTGGGCATTCTTTCATTCATTGACCGATATGGCTTAACGTTGGAGGTTTTACTTTATCCTGAAAGATGAATGTCTGGTGACTCTAAGCCCTATGTACCCTGTACTGTTTGTACATCATACCATTGTTTGTCCAATATGACTTAACTTTGGAGGTTTTACCTTATCCTGAAAGATGAAAGCCTAGTGACTCTAAGCTCCATGTACCATGTACCATTTTAACATCACTCAATTCATCATCGGATATGTACGGGCCCTAAAACACCACACACACACACACACACACACACACACACACACACACACACACACACACACACACACACACACACACACACACACTCATCGTATATGACTAAATGCCGTAGGTTTTCCCTGATTCTGAAAATGAATGTCTGGTGACCCTAAGCTCTATGTATCCTGTACTTATTTTAACACCAATCCATTTATCGTCGGATATGAACAATGCTGATGGTATTCGTTGATCCTAAAAGATGATTGTCTGGTGCCTCTAAGCTCTATAGACCCTGTACTCATTTGAATATCAATCCATTGATCGTTCAATATGACTTAACGTTGGAGGTTTTACTTTATCCTGAAAGTTGAATGCCTTGTTACTCTAAGCTCTATGTACCCTGTACTCGTTTGAACATCAATCCCTTCATCATTCTATATGACTTAACTTAGGAGGTTTAACCTTACCCTGAAAGATGAATGCTTGGTGACTCTAAGCTCTATGTACCCTGTACTCATTTGAACGACAATCCATTCATCATCCTATATGACTTAACGTTGGAGGTTTTTGCTTACCCTGAAAGATGAACAGCCTGGTGAATCTAAGCTCTATGTACCCTGTACTCATTTGAACATCAGTCTAAATATCGTCCTATCTGACTTAACTTTGTGGGATTTATCTTATCCTGAAAGATGAATGCCTGGTAGTTCTCAGCTCTATTTACCCTGTACGCATTTGAACATCCATCCATTCATCGTCGGATATGACTAAATGCTGGAGGTATTCCTTGATTCTGAGAGATGAATGTCTGGTGACTGTAAGATCTATGTAAGCTGTACTCCTTTGAACATCAAACCATTCATTGTCAGGTATGACTTAACGTTACAGGTTTTCCATATTCTAAAAAGATGAATGTCTGGTAGCTCTAATCTCTATCTTCCCTTTACTCATTTGAATATCAATCCATTCATCGTCCGATATGACATAACTTTGGATGCATTACCTTATCCTGAAAGGTACATGCTAACCCTAAGCTCTATGTACCATGTACTCATTTCAATAGTATTTCTTTTATCGTCCGATATTACTTAAAGCTGGACGTTTTTCCATATCCTTAAAGATGAATGTCTGGTAACTATAAACTCTACGGAACTTGGACTCATTTTATTCATCGTCCGGTATGACTTTATGCTGCAGGTTTTTCCTTTTATCTGAAAGGTGAAAGACTTGGAGTACTAAGCCCTATGTACCATGTACTCATTTCAATATTATTTCTTTCATCGTCGGATATTACTTATAGCTGGCGGTTTCTCCATATCCCAAAAGATGAGTGTCTGGTAACTATAAGCTTTATGTAACTTGGACTCATTTCTGCATCATTTCATTCATCGTCTGATATGACTTAACATTGGAGGTTGTACCTAATCCTGAAAAATGATCGTCTGCTAACTGTAAGCTCCATGTACCTTGTACTCAGTTAGACAACATTTCGTGATCGTCTGATATGACTTAACATTGGATGTTACCTGTTCTCCTTTAAGATGAATGTCTAGTCATTTTAAGCTATATGTACCCAGTACTAATTTGAACATTATTTCATTCATCGTCCCATTTGACTTAAAGCTGGAGGTTTTCCATTATTCTGAAAGATCAATGACTGGTATCACTAAGCCCTATGTACCCTGTACATATTTGAACATCATTTCATTTACTGTCTGTTAACTCAAAGCTTTAAGGACCATTTACTCGTTTATTTACAATTCATTCATCGTCCAATATGACTGTAAATTTGATGCCTGGTAACTCTAAGCTCTGTAGTCATTTTACTTATTTGTGCATCATTTTTGGCTGCCCCATGGCTGAGTGTTTAAAGCGCTTGGCTCTCGTCACGGAGGCTCACGTTTGATCGCACGTTACCGCAAAGTGAGTTATGTGAAGGACAATGTGGCGCTGTGACGAGCTTTCTCCGGTTCTTCCGGTTTCCCCGCAGTAGTAAATAATCACAGCTCCATTGTCAACTTTCCTATTGGGCTGATCACCTGTCCTGGTTCTCTATCAGATCCAAAGCTTCGGTTCCTCAACTGCTAAGGTGTGAGATGGTGTGTTGTCTTGGTGAAACAGGATTGTCTTTTTCCACAAATGTGGTAGTTTATCTGCAAGTTCTGCCTTTAGCTTCTCTGGTAGCAGTACGTGGTATTCTACCGAAATGGGTTTTCGTAAAGAGTCGCCATCACTTTCACAGCCGAAAAAACAGTTATTGCCTTTTTTGAGCCGGTTCCCCGTTTCCATTACACTGTTTGGTCTGTATTTTTGTTTCGGGAGTATAATGGTGTATCCAAGTCTCGTCTGCAGTAATTAATCGGCGCCAAAACTTGGATGTATTGCGCCTAAGCTGCGCAAACAGATAGTTGGAAATGTTCACTCGAAGTTTATGGTCTAACGTGAGCAAACGCGGCACCCAACGCGCGGATATTTTTCTCATGTCTAAATGTTGATTTAATATGCAACAAACATGTTCCTGTGACATTTCCATAGACTCTTTTATCTCTCTCACTTAAATTCGGCGATCTTCTAGCACCATTTGGTGGATTTTGCGATGTTTTCGTCGGTAGTTACAGTTTTGAACGTCGCGAACGTTCATTGCCTCCCAAGCACTTATGACCACATTTAAATTCAGCTGCCCAAAATTTCACTGTGGGCATTGATGGTACAGAGTGCCCATACACAGAATTCAGTTCATCTTTTATTTGCGTGAGCGTATTGCCTTTCAAAAACAAATATTTAATAACGACTCGATGTTGGATAATATCCATTTTCATAAATCACTCACCTCAACTCACTTAAGCGACTGTTACATAACAACTGAACGTTTAAAGTGGACGAAACTTTGGCGAATCGCTGTCAACAGATGAACAAGGAAATACGTTAGCTTATATTAACAAGTGCTGCAATCTTCATGTTGAGGTCGGAAACTTTTCAGACTAACGTCGTACCTCCAGACGCTAGCGCCAAACCTTGTGGACTCCAAACTCTCATATTCGCGTTTGGCGATTAAACAAAAGAAAGAGAGAGAGAGAGAGAGAGAGAGAGAGAGAGAGAGAGAGAGAGAGAGAGAGAGAGAGAGAGAGAGAGAGAGAGAGAGAGAGAGAGAACCATCGCACTGCACAGGAAAAGAAACGGAAGAGATGTGGAGTCATTTGATGAGAAATTATTTATTTTATTAAAAATTATAGTAGTCCTTATGACAAAAAGCGTAAATCCTACACAGATAATTTACCGAAGGGAAATATTTGCACGTAAAATGCGAATGAAGCGTAATGTGAAGGTAGGCTTCAGTTTTTATATTATTTATACCGATATTTTGTCGACTATGAGGTCAGATAGATTATGAAATATTTTGCTTTATTTATATATACGAAAACCATAATATAATTATTATGATTATTATTTGTATCACTTGTCATTGAATTTTGGAAAGTACTGCTCCATATGAATATTTCTAAGTGCTAAATAATTCTGAAAGGTTCGAAAAAGAGTGGTTTCTTGAATTGTTAATTGTATAGTAGAAATTCAATTAAAAACATTCCACTCTAATATTTTAAAAATGTTTCATATTATTGATAAGGTAATTATTATTACATGTTTATGTTGACGTCACAATGGCATTGTCAGTGGCTAAGGGAATTTGCTGTCAATGATAATCTCGTGAAAATAAACAATTTATGTCAAATACTTTATTTTGAGAAACGAACTATTTTTTAGACACTCTTTGATATTTGTCTTAAATTTCCAATTGTTAAGTATTTCTCGAATTTGATGTCATTCGTGATTTTAGCACTTGGCCGTGTAAAGATAAAGTTATTTGGAAAATTATCATACACTAATGCACTCTTTAAATTTTGACTATCCCTTAAAGCCTGCTATGTTCTAATATTTCCATGCCCCTTCAAAAAATTCAGGAATACGTTAAATTTTGCAATCTTTTTCTTTAAGTTAGGTCCTCCAACGTTATGGCATATGACTTAAATGGTTGAAATGATGTTCAAATGGGTTCAGAGCCTGTAGCTTAGCAGACATTCTTGCAAAACGAGGGAGAAAGCCTATGAAAACCTTATCGGGAGAAACTCCAGACTCGAACTCGGCACCTCTTGAACCTATGACAGACATCCATAGCAGTAAAAGTAACATATACTTTAGATAACATATACAAAATTATTTGTGTATTCTTTCAACTTCACGCCAAAAATGATTGACTAATTGATACCTTGATCATTAGTTATTATTTATAAACTAAATCAAAAGGGAAGTCATAGTCGCTACATGGGTTGGTGCCACTTTATACTCCGTGGCCTAGAGTCGCATTTCGCGCCAAGATCATTGTAAGCCACCTTTTGTTAAAAAAGATTGTGTAAGGTACACACGCACCGTAAGGTGGACCCTGTAGCTTCGGACCTCCCCGATAAGCTAAACGTCAACCGCTCGTATATATGTTACACGGTGTGCGGAATGTATCCGCGAGAGTTTCCAATGTTCAAGTATTACACATTAATGCTTATGTTACTTTATACGAATTCTGCACTGTTCAATTTCACAAATAACTTAAAAACGTTTGGTAGGTTAATATTGCTGGCTAATATAAACAAATACAAGACCAAATTTTTCAGGAAAGAAAAGTGTGTAGGCCGGTCCTTAAAGCACTTACAGCACAGTAAGTCTCCATTAAGGTAGTTATCTCCTGTGTATATTTCAGCTGCTAGTACTTTATCGGAATAAATACGAGTCAGTTGGAGAATTTATGCCATGCTGTTATGTTGCCATTGCACCTCAGTGGTTAATAGGAACTAGACGAAGTCTGGAAGCTCCATTGTTCAAATCCCGGCTATTGAATTAAATTTTTCCGTCTTGTCTATAGCTATCCAAACTTTAGCAATGTGTGTGAATAGCACAACTCAATCAAATGTAATGTCGATTAGATTCCAAACTGCAGCGTCTTCCATAGACGTGATACGAAGGTTATTACAGAAAATACACGTCCCAGACTTTGCTTTATATGGAATACTTTTCGAAAAAATTTTATATTCTCAAAATAAATCACGGATTTGATTAAGTTTCAGCATTTTAAGGCAAGGCTACACTGAAAATTACAACTTCCGAGTTAAAATATAAAATTAGTTAAAATTACCGAGTTCGAAACTCCGCCAGGGTGAGTTACCTGAATAAGGTTTAACCGGGGTTTTCCCTTATCCTTCAAGATTAATGGGGGGTAATTCAAAGCTCTATGTACCCTGTACTCATTTGAACAACAATCCAGTCATCGTCTGATATGACTTAACGTTGGAGGTTTTACCTTATCCTGAAATATGAATGCATTCTGGCTGGAAGCCCTGTGTACACTGTACTCATTTGAAAATCAGACCGTTAACTGTCGGATATGCCTCAATGTTGGAGGTTTTACCTTATTCTTAAAAATGAATGTCTGGTAAATCTAAGCCCTATGAACCCTGGACTCATTTGAACATCAAACCATTCATCGTCTGGAAGGACTTAAAGATGGAGGTGTTACCCTATCCTGAAGAATGAATGCCTGATGAATCAAAGCCCTATCTACCCTGTACTCATTTGAACACCAATCCATTGATCGTCCAATATGACTTAAAGTTATAGGTTTTACCTTATACTGAAAGATAAATGCCTGGTGACTATTAGCTCTATGTACCATTTACTCATTTGACCAGCAATCCACTGAACATCCTATATGACTTAAAACTGGAGGCTTTACCTTATCCTGAAAGATGGATACCTGGTTACTCAAACCTCCATTTACCCAATACTCATTTGTATATCAATCCATTCAACGTTGGATATGATTAAATGCTGGAGGTTTTCCTTGATTCTGAAAGATGAATGTCTGGTGACTTAAGCTCTATGTATCCTGTACTCATTTTAACGTATATCCATTCATCGTGGGATACGACTAAATGCTGGTGGTTTTCCTTGATTCTGAAGGATGAATGTCTGGTGACTCTAAGCTCTAAGTACACTGTACTCATTTAAACATCAATCCATTCATCATTGGATAATACTTAACGTTGGAGGTTTTACCTTATTCTGAAAGATGAATGTCTGGTAACTCTAAGCCCTAAGTACCCTGTATTCATTTGAACATCATTTTATTCATCGTCGGATATGACTAAATGCCAGAGGTTTTCCTTTATCCGAAAGATGAATGTCTGGTGACTGTAAGCTCTATGAAACCTGTACTCTTTTTCACATCAAACCATTCATTGTCAGATATGACATAACGTTGCAGGTTTCACCATACTCTTAAAAGATGAATGTCTGGTAACTCTAAGCTCTATGCACACTGTACTCTTCAATACATTCATCGTCATATATGACTTAACTCTGGAGGTTATAATTATTCTGAAATATGAATGTCTGGTAACTCTTAGCTGTGTGTACCCTGTACTTATTTGTACATCAATCTATTCATCGCCCGATATGACTTAAGATTGGAGGATTTACCTTACCCGGAAAGATGAATGCCTGGTGAATCTAAGCCGTATGTATCCTGTACTTATTTGTACATCAATCCATTCATTGTCCAATATGACATTTCGTAGGAGGTTTTACCTTTTTCTGAAAGATGAATGAATGGTTACTTTAAGCTCTATGTACCCTGTATTCTTTTGAACAGCAATCCATTCAACACCCTATATGACTTAACCTTGGAGGTTTTACCTTATCCTGAAAGATGAATGCCTAGTGACCGTTAGCTCTATGTTCCCTATACTCATTTGAACATCAATCCATTCATCGTCCGATATGACTTAATGTTTTAGGTTTTACCTGATCCTGAAAGATGAAAGCCTAGTGACTCAAAGCCCTATGTACACTGTACAAATTTGAACATCAATCCATTCACCGTCGGATATGACTTAACCTTGGAGGTTTTACCTTTTACTGAAAGATGAATTTAAAAATGAATTTCTCGTAATTCCCGGTTCTATGCACCTGCACTCATTTGAACATCAATCCATTCATTGTCCGATATGTTTTAACGTTGGAGGTTTTACCTTATACTGAAAGACGAATGTCTCACTACTCATTGCCCTATGTACACCATACTTATTTGTATATCAATCCATTTTATGTCCAATATGACTTCACGTTGGAGGATTTACCTTATCAATGAAAGATGAATGCTGGTGACTAATCTCTATGTACCCTGTACTCATTTGAACATCAATCCATCCATCGTCCGACATGACTTAACGTTGGAGATATTCCCTTATTCTGAAATAGAATAACTTGTAACTCTAAGCTCAGTGTACCCTGTACTTATTAGAAGATCAATTCATTCATCATCCGATATGACTTAATGTTGGAGGTGTTACCTTACTCTGAAAGATGAATTGATAGATGAATTTCTGGTAACTTTAAGCACTATGAACCCTGTACTCATTTGAACATTAATCTATTCATCGACCGATATGATATAACTTTGGAGGTTTAACCTAATTCTGAAAGATGAATGCCTAATGACCGTAAGCCCTATGTGCACTATAGTCATTTGAACCACAAGCAGTTAGTCATCGGGAATGACTTAACGTTGAAAGTTTTACCTTATTCTGAAAGATGAATATCTGGTAATTCCAAGGCCTATGAAACCTTTACACATTAAAGCATCAATTAATTCATCGTCTGATATGACTTAACATTGGAGGGTTTACCTTATCCTCAATGATGAATGCCTGGTGACTCTAAGCTCTATGTACCCTGTATATATTTGAACAGGAATCCATTCAACATACTATATGACTTAATGTTGTAGGTGTTACCTTATTCTGAAAGCTGAATGCCTAGTGTTTGTTAGACCTAGTACACATTACTCATTTGAACATCAAACCGTTCGTCGTCGGATATGACATAACATTGGAGGCTTTGCCTTATTCTGAAAGATGACTATAAGCTCTATGTACCCTTTACTCATTTGACCAGCAATCCACTCAACATCCTATATGACTTAACGCTGGAGGCTTTACCTTATCCTGAAAGATGGATACCTGGTTACTCAAACCTCCATTTACCCAATACTCATTTGTATATCAATCCATTCAACGTTGGATATGATTAAATGCTGGAGGTTTTCCTCGATTCTGAAAGATGAATGTCTGGTAACTCTAAGCCCTATCAACCCTGTACTCATTTGTACATTAATCCATTCATCGTGCTATATGACTTAACTTTGGTGCTTTTACATTATCCTGAAAGAATGATCCCTTGTGTCTCTAAGCCCTATGTACCATGTGCTCATTTGAACATCAATCCAATGATCATCCAGTATGACTTAAAATTGGAGGTTTTACCTTAACCTAAAAGTTGAATGCTTTGAGACCCTAAGCTCTAT
Source organism: Mantis religiosa (assembly GCA_030765055.1). Lineage (NCBI taxonomy): Eukaryota > Metazoa > Arthropoda > Insecta > Mantodea > Mantidae > Mantis > Mantis religiosa. Next base: position 2,413,758 of record JAUKNK010000097.1, on the reverse strand, counting down.
GTACCCTGTACTCATATGAACAGCAATCCATTCAACGTCCTATATGACAACGATGGATGTTTTACCTTATCCGGAAAAATGATCGGCTGGTTACTCAAAGCTCTATGTGCCCAGGACTCCTTTAAACATCAATCCATTCATCATCGGATATGACTAAATGCTGGATGTTTTAGTTGGTTCTGAAGGATGAATATCTGGTGACTCTTGGCTCTAAATACCTTGCACTCATTTAAACATCAATCAATTCATCAACAGATCTGACTTAACGTTAGGTGTTTTCCATTACTCTGATATATGAATGCTTGGTAACTTTAAGTTCTATGTACCCTGTACTCATTTAAACATCAGTCGATTCATCATCGGATATGACTTAACATTGGAGGTTTTGGCTTATTCTGAAAGATCAATGCCTGGTAACTCTAAGCTCTATGTCAACTTGTACTCATTTGAACATCAAACCATTCATTGTGGGATGTGACTAAATGCTGAAGGTTTTCCTTTACTCTGAAAGATGAATGTCTGCTAACTCTAAGCTCTAAGCAACTTGTACTAATTTAGAAAGCATTTTAGTCATTGTCCGTTATGACTTAACTTTGGAGGTTTTAGCTAAATCTGAAAGATGAACGTTTGCTAACTTTAAGCTCTATGTACACTGTACTCATTTTCTGATATGACTTAAAGATGGAGGTGTAACTTACACTTAAAGATGAATGCCTGGTGAATCTAAGCTCTATGAACGTTGTACTCATTTGAACATTAATCCAATCATCGTCAGATTTGACTAAATGCTGGAGTTTTTCCTTAATTCTGATATTGAATGTCTGCTGACTCTGAGATTTATGTACCCCATACTCAATTTAACATTATTTAATTCATCGCCTGATAATACTTATCCGAGAGATTCTACTACATTATTAAAAATAAATGACTGGAAACACTAAGCACTATATACCCTGTACTCATTTGAACGTCTATCCATTCAATGTCCAATATGACTTAACATTGGACGTTTTCGCTTTTCCTTAAAAAAGATTGTAAGTTAACATTAACCTCTATGTACCCTGTAATTCACTGGGCGTTCTTAAATTCATCAACCGATATGACTTAAAGTTGGAATTTCCAACTTATCCTGAAAGACGAATGCCTGTGGCTCTAAGCTCTATGTACCCTGTACTCATTTGACATCAATCCATTCATCGTCCGATATGACTTAACGTTGAAGGTTTTACCTTATCCTGAAAGATGAATGCCTAGTGACTGTAAGCCCTGAGAACACTGTACTCATTTGAACAAAAACCTTTCATCGTCGGATATGACTTAATGTAGGTGGTTTAGGCCATATGAACAAGGTACTCATTTGAACAGCAATCCATTCATCGTGCACTATGATCAAACGTTGGAGGTTTTAGCTTATCCTGAAAGAAGAATACTTGGTGACTCTAAGCCCTATGTACCCTTTACTCGTTTTTACATCAAACCGTTGATCGTCCAATATGACTTATGCTCTGTGTACATTGTAGAAATTTGAACATCAATTCATTCACCTTCGGATATGACTTAACATTGGAGGTTTTACCTTTTACTGAAAGATGAATTGAAAGCTGAATTTCTGGTAACTCCCGGCTCTATGCACCTGTACTCATTTGAGCATTAATCGATTCATTGTCCGATATGTCTTAACGCTGGAGGTTTCACATTATACTGAAAGACGAATGCCAGGTACTCTAAGCCCTATGTACACAGTACTCATTTGAACATCACTGCATTTTTCATCCAATGTGATTTAACATTGGATGTTTTACCTTATCTTGAAAGATGAATGCCTGGTGACTCTAAGCTCTATATACCCTATACTCATTTGAACAACAATCCATTCATCGTCCGATATGACTTAAGTTAGAGGTTTTCGTTTATTCTGAAAATGAATAACTTGTAACTCTAAGCTCAATGTACCCTGTACTTATTAGAACAGCAAAATATTCATCATCCGATATGACTTAACGTTCGAGGTGTTACCTTATTCTGAAAGATGAATTGATAGATGAATTTCTGGTAACTCTAAGCCCTATGAACCCTGTACTCAATTGGACATTAATCCATTCATCGACCGATATGACTTAACTTTGGAGGATTAACCTAAACCTGAAAGAGGAATGCCTAAGAACTGTAAGCCCTATGTACACTATACTCATTTCGACAACAAACAGTTAATCGTCGGGCATGACTTAACGTTTAAAGTTTTACCTTATTCTGAAACATGAATATCTGGTAATTCTAAGCCATCTGAAACCTGTACTCATTAAAACATCAATCCATTCATCGTCCGATATGACTTTACGTTGCAGGGTTTACCTAATCCTGAGAGATGAATGCCTGGTGACTCGAAGCTCTTTGTACCCTGTACTCATTTGTACAGCCATTGAACATCCTATATAACTTAACGTTGGAGGTTTTACCTTATCCTGAAAGATGAATGCCTGGTGACTCTAAGCCCTATGTACCCTGTACTTATTTGAACATCAATCCATTCATCGTCCGATATGACTTAATATTGGAGGTTTTACCTTATCCTGAAAGCTGAATGCCTGGTAAATCTAAGCTCTATGTATCCTGTACTCATTTGAACATCATCTATTCATCGTCGGATATGACTAAATTCCGAAGTTTTTCTTTGATTCTGAAAGATGAATATCTGATGACTCTAAGCTCCTTGTATCCTGTACTCATTTTAACATTAATCCATTCATCGTCGGATATGACTAAAGCTGGAGTTTTCCGTAATTCTGAAATATGAATGACTGGTATCTCTAAGCTCTATGTACCCTGTACTCGTTTGAACATTATTTCTTTCATGGTCCAATATGACTAAATTCTGGAGGCTTTACTTCATTCTGAAAGATGAATGACTGGTAACTGTAAGCTCTATGTACCCTCTACTCGTTTGAAAATTATTTCCTTCATCGTGCGATATGACCTGTAGCTTTAATGCAGGGTTTTTTCCCTTACCCTGAATTATGAGCAAAATGAAATGAAATGTGTAGTGTTTAATGCCCGCTTTTACTACATACGGCACCGCATACGGTGACACTGATTTGTACATGAGATGAAGATGGTGCACTGGTGGAATATAATGGCGGGGTAAACGGGAGGTCCCGGAGAAAACCCGCCCAAGCGCCGTGTTGTCCACCACCATCTCTATTTGATGTCGCCTGGGATTGAACCCGGACCGCCTTGGTGAGAGCCAAGCGGTCTAATTACTGAGCCACCGCGCGGCCCAATTTTGAGCGGCTGGAAACTCCTGGACCTATGTACCCTGTACTCATTGTGACAACATTTTTTGCTTTGTCCGATAAGACTTATCATAGGCGGTTTTTGCTTAGCCCGAAAGGGGAATGGTAACCATAAGCCATATGTACCTGGACTCATTTGAAACTCATTTCATTAGTCGTCACATATGACTTAACGTTGGCGGCTTACCCTATCCTGAAATATGAACGTCTGTTAACTCTAAGTTCTAAGCAACCTGTACTCATTTAGACAACATTTCATTCATCGTCCGTGATGACTTACCATTGGAGGTTTTCTCTTATGCTTAAAGACGAATGGCTGGTCACTTTAAGCCCTATGTACCCTGTAATCATTTGAACAGCAATCCATTCAACATCCTATATGACTTAACATAGAAGGTTTTACCTTATCCGGAAAGATTAATGCCTGGTGACTCAAAGCTCTATGTACCCTGTACCCATTTGAACATAAATCCGTCCATCGTCCGATATGACTTAACGTTGGAGGTTTTACCATACCCTGGAAGATGAATGCCTGGTGATTCTAAGCTCTATGTACCTTGTACTCATTTGAACATCAATCCATTCATCATCGGATATTACTAAATGCTGGAGCTTTTCCTTGGTTCTGAAAGATGAGTGTCTGGTGAATCTGAGCTCTATGTACCCTGTACTAAAATTAACATTATTTAATTCATCCGCCGAGAGTATTTATTGCTGGAGGTTCTGTTTTATTATTAAAGATAAATGACTGGAAACTCTAAGCTATATATACCCTGTACTCATTTGAACATGTATCCATTCATTGTCTGATATGACTTAACATTGTAGGTTTTCGCTTTTCCTTAAAAGGATTGTAATTGACATTAACCTCCCTTGCACCCTGTAATTCATTGGGAATTCTTGCATTCATCGACCGATATGACTTAACGTTGGAGGTTTTAACTTATCCTGAAAGGTGAATGCCTGGTGTCTCTAAGCTCTATGTACCCTGTACTCATTTGACATCAATCCATTTCTCGTCCGATATGACTTAACATTGAAGGTTTTACCTTATCCTGAAAGATGAATGCCTAGTGACTGTAAGCCCTAAAAACACTGTACTCATTTGAACATCAGAACGTTCATCGTCGGATATGACTTATAGTAGGAGGCGTTAACTTATACTGGAAGATGAATGTCTGGTAACTTTAGGCCCTATGAACAATGTACTCATTTGAGCAGCAATCCATTCATCGTGCAATATGATCTAACGTTGGAGGTTTTACTTTATCCTGAAAGATGAATGCCTGGTGACTATAAGCCCTATATACCCTGTACTCGTTTGTGCATCAATCCATTGATCGTCCAATAGGACTTAACTTTGGAGGTTTAACCTTATCCTGAAAGATGAATGCCTGGTGACTCTAGGCTCAATGTACTATGTACTCATTTGAACATCAATCAAGTCATCATCGGATATGACTAGATGCTGGAGGTTTTCCCTGATTCTGAAAATGAATGTGTGGTGACCCTAAGCTCTATGTATCCTGTACTCATTTTAACATCAATCCATTCATCGTCGGATATGAATAATGCTGGAGGTTTTCGTTGATTCTGAAAGATGAATGTCTGGTGACTCTAAGCCCTATAGACCCTGTACACATTTGAATATCAATCCATTGATCGTACAATATGACTTATCGTTGGAGGTTTTAGCTTATCCTGAAAGTTGAATGCCTGGTGACTCTACACTGTATGTATCCTGTACTCGTTTGAACATCAATCCATTCATCATCCTATATGACTTAACTTAGGAGGTTTGACCTTATCCTGAAAGATGAATGCTTGGTGACTCTAAGGTCTATATACCCTGCACTCATTGGAACGACAATCCATTCACCATCCTATATGACTTAACGTTGGAGGTTTTGGCTTATCCTGAAAGATGAAGGCCTGGTGACTCTAAGCTCTATGTACCCTGTACTCATTTGAACATCAGTCTATTCATCGTCCCATCTGACGTAACTTTGTAGGTTTTATCTTATCCTGAAGGATGAATGCCTGGTAACTCTAAGCTCTATGAACCCTGTGCGCATTTGATCATTATTTCTTTCATGGTCTAGTATTACTAAATTCTGGCGGCTTTACTTTATTCTGAAAGATAAATTACTGGTAACTGTAAGCTCTATGTACCCCGTTTACATTTGAAAATTATTTCCCTCATCTTCCGATATCACTTGTATCTTCACTGAAACGGTTTTTTCCCTTACCCTGAATTATGAGAAAAATGAAATGAAATGTGTAGTGTTTAATGCCCGCTTTTACTACATACGGCACCGCAGGTGGTGACAATGATGGGACATGAAATGAAGATGGTGCACCGGTGGAATGAGATGGCAGGGGAAACCGGAGGTCCCGCAGAAAACCCGGCCCAGTTCCGTGTTTTCCACCACAAGCTCATTTTGCGTAAGCCTGGGATTGAACCTCGACCGCCTTGATGAGAGCCAAGCGGTCTAACCACTGAACCACGGCGCGGCCGAATTATGAGCGGCTGGTAACTCCTGGCTGTATGTACTCAGTAATCATTTGAACATCAATCCAATGATCGTCCAATATGACTTAACATAGGAGGTTTTACCTTATCCTGAAAAATGAATGCCTGGTGACTCTAAGGTCTGTGTACCCTGTAATCATTTGAACATCAATCCATTTAACATCCTATATGACTTAACCTTGGAGGTTTTACCTTATCCTGAAAGATGGTTGCCTGGTGACTCTAAGCTCTATGTACCGTGCACTCATTTCAATATCAATCCATTAAACGTCAGATTTGATTTAACATTGGAGGTTTTAAATTATCCAGAAAGATGAATTTCTGGGAACTTTTGGTTCTTTGTACCCAGCACTCATTTGAACATCAACCAATTCATCATCCGATATGACTTAACGTTGGGGACTTTAGCTTATCCTGCAAGATGAACGTCTGTTAACTCTAAGCTCTAAGCAACCTGTATTAATTTAGAAAGCATTTTATTCATTGTCCGATATGACTTATCTTTGGACGTTTTACCTAAATCTGAAAGATGAACGTCTGCTAACTTTAAGCTCTATGTACATGTAATCATTTACACAACATTTCATTCATCGTCCGATATGACTTACCATTGGAGGTTTTCTCTTATACTTAAAGATGAATGTCTGGTCACTTTAAGCTCTATGTGCCTTGTGCTCATTTGGACAGCTATCAATTCAACATCCTATATGCCTTAACGTCGAAGGTTTTTCCTTGTCCTGAAAGGTGAATGCCTGGTGACTCAAAGCTCTATGTACCCTGTACTCATTTGTACTTAAATCCATCCATCGTCCGATATGACTTAAAGTTGGAGGGTTTACCTTACCCTGAAAGATGAATGCCTGGTGACTCTAAGCTCTATGTACCTTGTACTCATTTCAACATCAATCCATTCATCGTCGGATATGACTAAATTCTGGAGGATTTCCTCAATTCTGAAAGATGAATATCTGGTGACTCTAAGCTCCATGTACCCTGTACTCAATTTAACGTTATTTAATTCATCGCCCGATAATATTTATTGCTGGAGGTTCTGCTTTATTATTAAAGATAAATGACTGAAAACTCTAAGCGCTATATACCCTGTACTAATTTGAACATCTATCCATTCATTGTCTGATATGACTTAACATTGGAGGTTTTCGCTTTTCCTTAAAAATGATTGTAAGTTGACATTAACCTCTATGTACCCTGTAATTCATTGGCGTTATTTCATTCATCGACCGATATGACTTAACGTTGGAGGTTTTAACTTATCCTGAAAGATGAATGCCTGGTGACTCTAAGCTCTATGTATCCTGTACTCATTTTATCATCAATCCATTCATCGTCCAATATGAATTAACGTTGCAGGTTTTAACTTATCCTGAAAGATATTTGCCTGGTAACTCTAATACCTATGTACCCTGTACTCATTTGAACATCAATCCATTCATCGTCGGATAAGACTAAATGCTGGAGGATTTCCTTATTCTGAAAGATGAATGACTGGTTACTCTAAGCTCTATGTACCCTGTACTCATTTGAAAATCAATCCATTCATCGTCGGATAAGACTAAATGCTGGAGGATTTCCCTAATTCTGAAAGATGCATGTCTGGTGACTCTAAGCTCTATGTACCCTGTACTCATTTTAGCGTCAATCCATTCATCGTCGGATATGACTAAAGCTGGAGGTTTTGCATAATTCTGAAACATGAATGACTGGTAAATTTAAGCTCTATATACCCTGTATTCGATTGAACATTACTTCTTTCATGGTCCAATATGACTAAATTCTGGAGGCTTTACTTTACTCTGACAAATGAATGACTGGTAACTGTAAGCTCTATGTACCCTTTATTCATTTGAAAAATATTTTCCTTTATCATCCAATATGACTTGTATCTTCACTGCAGGGTTTCTTCCCTTACCCTCAATTACGAGCAAAATAAAATGAAATGTGTAGTGTTTAACACCCGCTTTTACTACATGCGGCACCGCAGGTGATGACACTGATGGTACATGAGATGAAGATGGTACAACGGTGGAATGAGATTGCCTGGGAAACCGGAGGTCCCGGAGAAAACCCGCCCCAGCCCGTTGTTGTCCATCACAATCTCATTTTGCGGTCGCCTGGGATTGAACCCGGACCGCCTTGGTGAGAGGTAAGCGGTCTAAATACTGAGCCACGGCGCGGCCGAATTATGAGCGACTGGTAAATCCTAGCTCTATGTACCCTGTACTCATTGTGACAACATTTCTTGCATTGGCCGATAAGACTTATCATAGGCGGTTTTTGCTTAACCTGAATGGGGAATGGTAACCATAAGCCATATGTAACTTGGACTCATTTGAACACCATTTCATTAGTCGTACGAAATGACTTTACGTAGGGGGCTTTACCCTATCCTGAAAGATGAACGTCTGTAAACTCTAAGCTCTAAGCAAGCTGTTGTCATTTAGAAAGCATTTTATTCATTGTCTAATATGCCTTAACTTTGGAGGTTTTACCTAAATCTGAAAGATGAACGCCTATTAACTTTAAGCTCTATGTACACTGTACCCATTTAGACAACATTTCATTCATCGTCCGATATGACTTACCACTGGAGGCATTTTGTATCCTTAAAGATGAATGTCTGGTCACTTTAAGCTCTATGTACCCTGTACTCATCTGAACAGCAATCCATTCAACATGCTATATGACTTCACGTTGGAGGTTTTGCCTTATACTGAAAGATGAATGCCTGGTGACTCTAAGCTCTATGTACCATGTACTCATTTCAATAACAATCCATTCATCGTCCGATGTGACTTATCGTTGGAGGTTTTACCTAATTTTGAAAGATGAATGCCTGGCGACTCTAAGGTCTATGTACCCTGTACTCATTTGAACATCAAACCATTCATCATCCGATATGACTTAACGTTGGAGGCTTTACCTTATTCTGAAAGATGAATGCCTGGTGACTCCAAGGTCTATGTACCCTGCACTCATTTGAACATCAAACCAACCATCGTCCGATATGGCTTAACGTTGGAGGCTTTACCTTATCCTGAAAGATGAATGCCTGGTGACTCTAAGCTCTATGTACCCTGTACTCATTTCAATAACAATCCATTCATCGACCGATATGACTTATCGTTGGAGGCTTTACCTAATTCTGAAAGACGAATGCCTGTCGACTCTAAGGTCTATGTACCCTGTACTCATTTGAACATCAAACCATTCATCATCCGATATGACTTAACGTTGCAGGCTTTACCTTATCCTGAAAGATGAATGCCCGGTGACTCTAAGGTCTATGTACCCTGCATTCATTTGAAAATCAAACCAGTCATCGTCCGATATGGCTTAACTTTGGAGGCTTTACCTTATCCTGAAAGATGAATGCTAGTTACTCGAAGCTCTATGTACCCTGTACTAATTTGAACATCAATCCATTAGTCGTCCGATATGACTTAACGTTGGAGGTTTTACCTTATCCGGAAAGATGAATGTCTGGTAACTCTGAGCTCTATGTACCCTGTACTCATTTAAACATCAATACATTCATCGTGGGATATGACTAATTGCTGGAGCTTTCTTTTGATTCTGAAGGATGAATGTCTGGTGACTCTGAGCTCTATGTATCCTGTACTCATTTTAACATCAATCCATTCATCTCCGGATATGACAAAAATCTGGAGGTTTTCCGTAATTCTGTAATATTTATGATTGGTAACTCTAAGCTCTATGTGCCCTGTTCTCGTTTGAACATTATTTCTTTCATGGTCCAATATGGCTAAATTCTGGAGGCTTTATTTTTATTCTGAAAGATGAATGACTGTTAATTGTAAGCTCTATGCACCCTGTACTCATTTTGACATTATTTCATTCATCGTCGTATATGACTAACTGCTGGAAAATTTCCTTTATTTTGAAGTACGAATGACTGGAAATTCAAAGATCTAGGTATTCTGTACTAATTTGAAAATTATTTCTTTCATCGTCCGAAATGACTGGTAAATTCGCTCTGGGGTTTCTCCCTTAACTGAATTATGAGCGGCTGGTAACTCCTGGTTCTATGTACCCTGTACTCATTTTGACAATAATTCATGCATTGTCCTTTATTCTTAACATTGCCGGCTTTTGCATATCCTGAATGGGGAATGGTAACTATAAGCCATATGCAACTTGGACTCATTTGAACACCATTTCATTAATTGTCCGATATAACTTAATGTTGGGGACTTTACCTAAATCTGAAAGATGAACGTCTGCTATCTATAAGCTCTAAACAACCTGTACTCATTTAGAAAGCATTTTATTTATTGTCCGATATGACTTAACTTTGGAGGCTTTACCTAAATCTGAAAGATGAACGTCTGCTAACTATAAGCTCTAAGCAGCCTGTACTCATTTAGAAAGCATTTTATTCATTGTCCGATATGACTTAACCTTGGAGGTTTTACCTAAATCTGAAAGATGAACGTCTGCTAAATATAAGCTCTATGTACACTGTACTCATTTATACAACATTTAATTCATCGTCCCATATCACTTAGCATTGGAGGATTTCTCTTATCCAGATGAAGGTCTGGTCAGTTTAAGCTATATGTATCCTTTACTTAATTTAACATTATATAATTCATCGCCCGATAATATTTATTGCTGGAGATTCTGCTTTATTATTAAAGATAAATGACTGGAAACTCTAAGCGATATATACCATGTACTCATTTGAACATCAATCCATTCACCTTCCGATATGATATAACGTTGGAGGTTTTAACTTATGCTAAAAGATGCATGCTAACCCTAAGCTCTATGTACCATGTACTCAGTTAAACACTATTATATACATCGTCCGATATGACTTTATGCTGCAGGTTTTTCCTTCCTTCTGAAAGATGAATGACTGGTAACTCTAAGCACTCTGTACCCTGTAATCATTTGAACATGATTTCTTTCATTGTCCGATATTACCTAATGCAGGAGGTTTTCCATATCTTGAAAGATCAATGATTGGTAGCTCTAAGCTCTATCTACACTGTACTCATTTGAACATCAATCCATTCATCGTCCGATATGACATAACTTTGGATGCATTACCTTATCCTGCAAGGTGCATGCTAACTCTAAGCTCTATGTACCATGTATTTATTTCAATATTATTTCTTTCATCGTACGATATTACTTAAAGCTGGTGGTTTTTCCATATCGCGAAAGATGAATGTCCTGGTAACTATAAACTCTATGGAACTTGGACTCATTTCTGGATCATTTTATTCATCGTCCGATATGACTTTCTGCTGGAGGTTTTTCCTTCCATCTGAAAGATGAAAGACTTGTAGCTCTAAGCTCTATGTACCATGTACTCATTTCAATATTATTTCTTTCATCGTCGGATATTACTTAATGCTGGCGGTTTTTCCATATCCCGAAAGATGAATGTCTGATAACTATAAGCTTTATGTAACTTGGACTCATTTCTGCATCACTTCATTCATCGTCCGATAGGATTTAACATTGGAGGTTGTACCTAATCCTGAAAGATGATCGTCTGGTAACTGTAAGCTCCATGTACCTTGTACTCAGTTAGACAACATTTCGCACATCATCCGAAATGACTTAACATTGAAGGTTTCCTCTTCTCCGTTAAGTTGAATGTCTGGTCACTTTAAGCTATAAGTGCCCAGTACTAATTTGAATATTGTTTCATTCATCGTACCATTTGACTTAAAGCTGGAGGTTTTCCATTATTCTGAAAGATCAATGACTGGTAACACTAAGCCCTATGTATCCTGTACTCATCTGAACATCATTTCATTTACTGTCTGTTAACTCAAAGCTTTAAGGACCATTTGCTCGTTTATTTACAATTCATTCATCGTCCAATATGACTGCAAATTTGATGCCTGGTAACTCTAAGCTCTGTGGTCAGTTTACTAATTTGTGCATCATTTCGGGTTGCCCCATGGCTGAGTGTTTAAAGCTCTTGGCTCTCAACACGGCGGCTCACGTTTGATCGCAGGTTACCGCAAAGTGAGTTATGTGAAGGACAATGTGGCGCTGTGACGAGCTTTCTCCGGGTCTTCCGGTTTCCCCGCATTAGTAAATAACCACAGCTCCATTGTCAACTTTCCTATTGGGCTGATCACCTGTCCTGGTTCTCTATTAGATCCAAAGCTTTAGTTCCTCAACCGCTAAGGTGTAAGATGATGTGTTGTCTTGGTGAAACAGGATTGTCTTTTCCCCACAAATGTGGTCGTTTATCTGCAAGTTCTGCCTTCAGCTTCTTTGGTAGTGGTACGTAGTATTCTCCCGAAATTGGTTTTCCTAAACAGTCGCCATCACTTTCCCAGCCGAAAAAACAGTTATTGCCTTTTTTGAGCCGGTTCCCCCTTTGCAGTACACTGTTTGGACTGTATTTTGGTTTCGGGAGTACAATGGTGTAGCCAAGTCTCGTCTACAGTAATTAATCGGCGCCAAAACTCCGATGTATTGCGCCTAAACTGCGCAAACAGATAGTTGTAAATGTTCACTCGAAGTTTTTGGTCTAACGTGAGCAAACGCGGCACCCAACGCGCGGATATCTTTCTCATGTCTAAATGTTGATTTAATATGCAACAAACATGTTCCTGTGACATATCCATAGCCTGTTCTATCTCTCTCACTTAAATTCGGCGATCTTCTAGCACCATTTGGTGGATTTTGCGATGTTTTCGTCGGTAGTTGCAGTTTTTGAACGTCGCGAACGTTCATTGCCTCCCAAGCACTTACGGCCACATTTAAATTCAGCTGCCCAAAATTTCACTGTGGGAATTGATGGCACAGAGTGCCCATACACAGAATTCAGTTCATCTTTTATTTGCATGAGCGTATTGCCTTTCAAAAACAAATATTTAATAACGACTCGATGCTGGATTTTATCCATTTTCATAAATCACTCACCTCAACTCACTTAAGCGACAGTTACATAACAACTGAGCGTTTAAAATGGCAGAAACTTTGGCGAATATCTGTTAACAGATGAACAAGTAAATACGTTAACTTATATTTACAAGTGCTGCAATCTTCATGTTGAGGTCGGAAACTTTTCAGACTAACGTCGTACCTCCAGACGCTAGCGCCAAACCTTGTGGACTCCAAACTCTCATATTCGCGTTTGGCGATTAAACAAAAGAAAGAAAGGGAGAGAGAGAGAGAGAGAGAGAGAGAGAGAGAGAGAGAGAGAGAGAGAGAGAGAGAGAGAGAGAGAGAGAGAGAGAGAGAGAGAGAGAACCATCGCACTGCACAGGAAAAGAAACGGAAGAGATATGGAGTCATTTGATGAGAAATTATTTATTTTATTTATAAGTTATAGTAGTCTTTATGACAAAAAGGGTAAATCCTACACAGATAATTTACGGAAGGGAAATATTTGCACGTAAAATGTGAATGAACCGTATTGTGAAGGTAGGCTTCAGTTGTTTATATTATTTACACCGATATTTTGTCGACTATGAGGTCAGATAGGTTATGAGATAGTTTGCTTCATTTATACATAGAAAATCCATAATATAATTATTATGATTATTATTTGCATCACTTGTTATTGCGGTTTGGAAAGTACTGTTCCATATGAATATTTCTAAGTGCTAAATAATTCTGAAAGTTTCGAAAAAGAGTAGTTTATTGAATTGTTAATTGTATAGTAGACATTTAATTCCAAATCTTACACTGTAATATTTTAAAAATAGTTTATATTATTGATAAGGTAATTATTATTACACGCTGATGTTTACATGTTCACGTCACTATGGCATTGTCAGTGGCTAAGCGAATTTGCCTGATAACCTCGTTAAAATAAACAATTTATGTCAAATACTTTATTTTGAGAAATGAAGTACTTTTGAGATTGTCCTTGTTATTTGTGTGAATTTTCCATTTGTTAAGTTTTTCTCGAATTTGAAGTCATTCGTATTTTTAGCATTTGGCCGTGTAAATATAAATTTATTTGGAAAATTATCATACACTAACGCTCTCTTTAAATTTTGAATATCACTTAAAGCCTGCTATGTTCTCATATTTCCTTGCACCTTCAAAAAATTTAGCAATAATTTAACTTTTGCAATCTTTTTCTTTAAGTTAGGTCCTCCAACGTTATGGCATATGACTTAAATGGTTGAAATGATGTTCAAATGAGTTCAGAACCTATAGAGCTTAGAGTTTCCCGACATTCTTGCAAAACGAGGGAGAGAGCCTATGAAAACCTTATCGAGAAAAACTCTAGAATTGAACTCGGCACCTCTTGAACCTATGACAGACGCTACCACCTACGCTAGAGAGGTTGGTAGAGAACCATATCAATAGCAGTAAAGGTAGCATATAGTTTATATAACATATACAAAATTATTTGTGTATTGTTTCATAGATCACATATTGATTCATAGATCAATAGTAAATATTTATAAAATAAATCAAAAGGGAAGTCACAGTCGCTACATGGGTTGGTGCCACTTTATACTCCGTGGCCTAGAGTCGCATTTCGCGCCAAGATTTATGCAGCGTGTTTTCTGGCATATTGTGCGGTGCACGCGCACCGAAAGGTGCACCCTGTAGCTCCGGACCTCCCCGATCAGCTAAATGTCAAACGCTCGTATATATGTTACACGGTGGGCGGAATGTATCCGTGAGAGTTTCCGATGTTCAAGTATTACAAATTAATGGTTACGTGATTTTATAGGAGTGTTGCATTGTTCAATTACACCAATAATTTAGAAACGTTTGGTGAGTTTATATTGCTGGCTTATATAGTGAAGTAAAAACCCAAATTTTTCAGGAAAGAAAGGTGTGTAGGCCGGTCCTTAAAGCACTTACAGCACAGTAAGTCTCCATTAAGGTAGGTATCTGATGTGTATATGACGACTGCTAGTGGTTTACCGGAATAAATACGAGTCAATTGGAGAATTTATGCCATGCTGTTATGTTGCCATTGCACCTCAGTGGTTAATAGGAACTAGACGAAATCCGGAAGATCCATAGTTCAAATCCCGGCTATGACATTAAATTTTTCAGTCTTCACTCTAGCTATCCAAACTTTAGCAATGTCTGTGAACAGCATAAATCAAAGGAATGAAATGCCGATTGCATTGCAAACTGCAGAATGAAGAAAGAAACTGGCAGATTATGTAGATATGTTTAAAACAGACTGAAATAGAGCGCTAGAAAATCCAGCAAGAAGGCGAAATAAATTAAAGAGATGAAAAACCTACTTCTTGGCCTTAGAAGTTATACGCGGATAATTAATTGTTCATGAAAATGCAGTTATCATTCTTTGACTAAAAAGATGGTTATATCATGAAACGAGCATCGGGTAAGTCCCGGGTCAAACAATAAAACAACATTTTAATAGATAGAATCAACATGAAATATGCAATGCCATGGCCGGGATTTAAACTACGGATCCCAAGTAATGACTGAACAATGGGCCGAAGCATTGTCGTGAAGAAACGAGATTTTTCTTTGCCAAATGAGGTCTTTTTCTTCTCACCTCGTCACTCTAAATTTGCAGTAAGCCTGCATAGTAGTCAGCAGTGATACATTTTCCAAATAATAATTAAAAATAATTCCCTGTGCATCTCATAAAACACTCGCCATAACCTTGTGAGCTGACAAAATTGACTTTGCCTTTTTTGGAGTTGGTTCACCTGGCGCAATCCACTGCTTTGACTGACTTACTTTCTGGAGTTTACTGGTGTATCCAAGATTCATCAATGGTAATAAGCCGTCTCAAAAATTCACTGGGAGCTTTACGATAGAGCTGCAAATTCTTAACAGAATCAATTTTTCTTTGCAGCTTTTGATCAGGTGTCAACAAAAGCGGCACCCATTTTTCACAGACTTTGTGAAAGCCCAAAACATTAATTAAAATATTACCTGCATGTTCTTTTGATATGTTTTCAGCTTCTACTATCTCAAAAACTTTAATCTGTGGTCTTCCAGTACTAAGCGATGAATTTTTTCAATGATCTCTGGAGTTGTGACTTCCACAGTGCGTCCAGAGTGAGGCTCATCAGTAGTGCTCGTACGTCCCATTTTAAACTCTACAACCAACCTGTTAATCATTGTATATGAAGGGATAGAGTCTTTCAATATACTGTCCATTTCCTTCTTGATTTCTTTGGGCGTTAAGCCTTTCAAATAGGAGTATTTAATCACTGCTCGCTTTTCCAAAACCTCCATTTTCGTAAAACCTCTACACTTGTCTTGTTTAAAATGCTGTAATTCAAAAACTAGACAAGCTATTGACCTGTAACGACGGATACAAGCTAGCCTTCTGCTATACGTGAAGGTGGCACCATCTCTATGTGAGGCCCGAGACTTATCAGACCACCCTAGTACTATTTTACAATTCCTGGGCGCTTTTACGTATTAAAGCAGCTGATTGGAGAACCATACTTTTATCTAGAGACAAGACTGTAGGCATTTCTGAGGCAAGTTGCGACAGTTCGGGATAATTTTGAAATGTGCCATAAGTATGTTTCGTTTTCTACTCCAGCTGTACGTAGCTTTTGTTACAAAAAAAATTACATAAAGTGATATTTCCCAGGAATAGGTCCTCCTCGACCTATCCAATATCTACGTGTAATATGTACCGGAGCTCGGTCGCGCTGTACAGAAATGATACAGTTTCTTCGCATACTAGGGCTGTTCAACTAAGAATGATCATAATTTTTTACGGTCACAATTTTTCGCACTAAAATTCAGTCTTATTATGTTCTGTTAGCTTAATGTGAAGCAAACACGCCGTAGTAGCTTCATTGTTGGTACTCCTTGGTTTCCACCTGAGAGAACATGCAAGTTCAGACATGTTCAGTATCGCCTACTGCTGCAATGGAGGTAATATGCAGTTAAAGTTGATGTTAGAGGAAGATCCGGAGTTTCTTTCAAATTTAATCACTGCTGATGAAACTTTGCTACATCATTTTGACCTGAGAGCAAACAGCAAGACTCAGTATGGAAATATCGTTCATCACCGACCCCCAAAAAGCAAAATTGGTTGCTTCTGCTGGAAAAGTTATGGTCATCTCATTCTTTGATATTCTTGGAATCTTTTATCAGCATGTTGTACCTGCACACACATCAGTAACTGGAAATTACTACATGGATGTCCTCAAAACATTGCAAGTCCATATCAGGCGCAAAAGACCACATTTCCGTGAAGGAGGCTGGATGCTGCACCTGGATAATGCGCGGCCGCATATTGCCAATGTTGTTGCTGAATATCTTGCAAAAATCAACGTGAAGTCCATCACTCACCCTCGCTATAGTTCGGATTTAGCCCCATGTGATGTTTTTCTATTCCCTAACTTGAAAAAATGCCTTCGTGGGAGGCATTATCCATCCTCAGAAGCAGTGGTGAAGGCTGCGGAGGGGATTTTGAAGGATCTCTAAAGAAAATAGTTTCCAGCATGTCTTTGAGGACTGGCAGAAACGCTGGGACAAGTGCATCGCATTCAGGGAAGACTATTTTGAGAAGGACCATCTAAATTATGAGGATGAGTAAAGGTACGTTGTGAAAGAAAAATGTGACCATTCTTTATTGAACAGCCCTCGTACATTGAGTTTTCTATAACTTATAGGTTACTTCGTGATATCGTGAAGGAGAAGTACACCTTCTCTTTCTGATATGGAGGTCATCTTAGGAGAGCTGGTATTAAGCTCTCACAGACGACGTGTCCAGATATTAATTTCAAATAAACTGATTTTAGATATATTTACATGTTAGTTTAAACAAATGAATTGAGCTTTCTTAACGACTTTCGTGGAGGCATTACAAAGGGGACGATTTTTCTAATTTGGTAATAAGAAGGTCTTTACGACTGGTAAATGTAAGCAACACAAATAGAGTAGCTTAGGGCACCGCGTTTAGCATGAAATAAATTAGATAATTACTCAAGCAATTCCAATGCATGTATAGTTGAGCGTGTTTTGTTCCCATAATGTAAAAATCCTGTTACTTAGACTAAAAAGGAATTTAAATGGAAAGCTTTCCTAGTTTATGATGTTAATTATTCATGCGTGGTTATTTAATTAACAGATTTTGCTTAGACAAAGAGAGGGGAAAACGAAATTGTGTTTTCGGAGCTAACGACCAAATCAATTTGGTCTGTCAATTAATGCAAATATTCCCTTCTTGTGTATTATTTATACGTCAGGTTTGTTACCAATTCGAACTTTATAGGTAAATACAAACATACGCCCTGTGGCAACAGAAATGACCAGACCAAGTGTGTATTTTTCTAAGTCCACAACGTTTCCACGACCGGTTTACAATATTGTCACTGAACGTGTCTCTTTAGCTTCATTCTACTGAATCCTCTCATAAGTGAGTTTCGGTTACTAAACTTGTACTTATAGCCGAGCGGTTATAGACAAATATGTAGGAGCTATGCCTACAAAGGTTCGAACCCGATCATTTTGATTTTTTTACCGTAGAAATACGAAATTGTATTACGTACATTGTAATAACACTTCCAAATGCTAATATTTACGAGGGTAGACTGAAAAGTGTCCTACCTCAACATGAAGATGGCAGCACTCGCAAATAGAGCTAGTGTATTTCATTGTTCATCTGTTGACAGTTACTCACCCAAGTTTCAGCCATTTTGGACGCTCAGTTATGTAAGTCGTTTGAGTGAGTTGATATGAGTGTTTGTATGATAATGGACAAAATCGGGTATCGAGCTGTCATTAAATATTTGTTTTTTAAGGGCAATATGCCTACGTAAACCAAAGATGAGTTGGATTCCGTGTATGGGGAATCTGCACCATCATTTACCATAGTAAAATTTTGGACAGCTGAATTTAAACGTGGTCCTAAGAACTTGGGAGATTATGAACGTTCGGAACATCTAAAAAGTGCAACTACCGACGAAAACATCGCCAAAGTTCACCAAATGGTGCTAGACAACCGCCGAACTAAACTGACAGAGACAGCAGAGCCTATGAACTTGTCAAAAGAACGTGTTTGTCACATATTACATCAACATTTAGACATGAGAGAGCAGTCTGCGCGTTGGGTGTCGCGTTTGCTTGCGTTAGACCAAAAACGTGTTCGAGTGAACATTTCCAACGCTCTGTTGGCGGAGTTTAGGCCTAATAAATCCGAGTTTTGGCGCCGATTAATTACTGTAGGTGAAACTTGGATACACCATTATACGCCCGAAACTAAAATACAGTCCAAACAGTGGACTGCAGAGGGGCAACATGCTCCAAAAAATCAAAAACTGTTTTTTCGGTTAGGAAAGTGATGACGACTTTTTTGGTATAGTCATGGAGTTATTTTAATCTATTGTCTTTCAAAAAGGAAAAACCATTACAGGAACATACTACGCATCATTAGTTGACAAGCTGAAGGCAGAATTTGCGGAAAAACGGCCACATTTGCAGAAAAAGAAAATCCTGTTTCACCAACACAAAGCACCGTCCCACACCTCAGTGGTTATAGTGGCCAAAATCCACGAATTACTGTTTGAACTGCTTGACTCACTAGATTTAGCCCCAAGCGACTTCTTTTTGTTCCCTGATCTGAAAATTGCGCTCGGAGGACAGATGTTTGTCATTCACCTTCGTGAACAATTATTTTGCAGAGAAAAACGCCGAGTACTATTTGGACAGAGATGGGAGCATCACTGGGAGAAGTGTGTAGAGTTACAGACTATGTAGGGAAAAATATCTGAATAAATGTCTTGTATCTTTATTAGGTCGGAAACGTTTCAGACCACCCTCGTTCTTCATTTTATGACAAAAACTGAAACACTACGGTTTTTAAAGTAAATGAAATAAATATTTTATTTCTAAATTTAAAATCAAATAAAAATGGAAATCAATCCAGTAATGTATAAACCTGCTTCTATTACTGTCCTCATTCTGTGGGACATGGTTGGCAACAAATACCTAGTGACATTTTCACGAGTGGATACTTCGCATTTTATGCCAGCCAAGAAATCTCACGTTACAAATTACGGCATTCTCAACCATTCGAGTTGATTCCGAGAAGCCAATTTACAATAAGTCTAAGGAGATTAACAAATTTAAAAAAAATCGGTTATTGACAACTGCCGGAAATTTAAAAGCGCCACCAGTGTGTCTGGATTTCTTCCCTCTAGAGTTCTCTTACATGTCGTTAAGTCTACTGACGTATTTTTGTATATCCAGAATAGAGAGGGTTAAGAAAAGCAATGCCCACTACCCAATATTAAGGAATAATGAATGATTTCTGGTTTATTGTATGCGGATGATTTAACGGTAGGAACAATTTCTGTAATAGGTCTACAAAAATCAATTGAGGCAATTTATAGATTTTGCACTGATTGTGGATTACGAATAAATAGCAAAAATAAAAAAATAATTGCATTTAAAACAGGATCTATACTGAGGAAAGGAGAGGAATGGTTCATAGAAGATCAAAAGGTAGAACTGGTAAATGCGTATGACTCTTTAGGTGTAGGGATGTGTAACAGTGGAGGGTGGGCCGCACAAGCCAGAAAAGTGATAGCTAATGGCTGGGCGGCAAACCAGGGGTAAGAATATGTAAACCTAAATTGGAAATGTCAGTTAGAGGGCTAGAAAGAATGTATGAAGAGGTCTTTGAGTCCAAAACAATGTATGCGTGCAGGTATGGGGCACATCAGAGATAGGAGTAAAACTAGACCAGATGTATGGATTGTTTTGCAAAGAACTACTAGGGCTGCCAAAATCGGCACCAAGAGAGGTGGCATTACTAGAGCTAAGTAATACAAAATGGAAGGGAATAATAATACAGAGAATATTGAAATTCTGGTGTAAGTGTATTATAGGGCAGGAAGGGGAATTACTGAATATGTGCATGAAGCAACTGAAAAGCATTAAGAACACAAATAGTTGGTGATCGGAATTGGAAAAAATGGTATTGATGATAGGCATGGTAGATTTATAGAGAGTAGAGGAATCAAATCATAGCAGTATCTTGAAGGAAGTGAGAACCAGGGTACAAGACACACAGGCAGGAGATTTGCGAAAGTATAGAAGAAAAGAAACCTGAAACGTTATAAGCAATTAAAGAGAGAATGGGGTAGGGAAAAATGTATAGATCAATGTGACAAAATTGGAAGAGAAGGCATAGCATGGATGAGAGTAGGAATATTATATCTAAAAGGGTTGAGAAGTAATCAGGTAGGGATATGTGAATTTTGTAGGGATGAAGAGAGCAGTGTTCATTACCTGATAGAAAATAAGGAGTTAAATTACAGGGGAAAATATGGGATAAGAAGTGGGACAGTGTGACCAAAGACGTAGTGGCATCGCCCATTTTAACGGGGATGAGTGAAAAGAAAAATAGGTGTATGGGAGAATTGTTATATAGGTTAAGAGAAAAGTGGATTAGGATAAAAGAAGCAACGGTCAAGAAGAAATGACAATAAGCTGCTCAGGAAAACCAAAGGCTTTTACGTCAGCAATTTCATGTATTTGTACAGGATGTATAATAGTGATTGTTAGATATCAAAGTCATTGTAGTGAAAATATAATGGAAACTGTACAAATAAATATCATAAATATCACATCATGTGATATACTACAATACACACGTTTGCAAGTTCAGACATTTACTAATGACCTCACCTAAGGAGGCAGGCAGCGTGCGAATACGTCATCGTAAGTGTTCCAAGCAATAAGTGTGCAAAATTATCATCTCTAAGGTGACAGGGTATTAAGTCAATATCTGTACAAAGAACATCTTAAAACGAGGATTTTAGTCACATTGGGACCCCGGCTGGAAGGCTCACTGGAGAGGGCGGCTGACCACCTGACCGCAGAGCAGCTCGGGAAGGTTCGTCAACTGCTGAGACGATACCATCGCGTCCTAAGCCAAGGCGACAGCAACTACAGCCGCACGGACCGAGTGCTCCACCACATCGACAACAGAGACGCCCGGCCTATTCGATTACCATCTAGACGCGTTCCGCTGGCAAAACAAGCGGCGGTACCAGACATGCTGGAGGACATGAGATCCTGGGGAGTAATCGAAGAGTCTGGCAGCCCTTGGTGCTCCCCTGTAGTCTTGGTGACGAAGAAGACTGGTGAGCTACGCTTCTGCATGGACTACCGGAAGCTGAACTCTGTCAACAGGAAGGATTGCCTCCCCTTACCCCGGATTGACGACACCCTGGACACGCTTTCTGGTGCACAGTGGTTCTCGACCCTGGACCTGAAGTCGGGTTACTGGCCGGTAGCTCTGGTCCCGAGGGACAAGGAGAAAACTGCATTCTCGACAGGCCAATGGCTTTGACAATTCACAGTTAGGCCCTTTGGTCTCTTGTAATGTACCAGCTACCTTCCAACGCCTCATTGAATCAGTGATGAGAGGATTGACTTATGACTTCTGCCTGCTATACCTGGACGACATCATCATCGTTGGCAAACATTCAAAGACCATCTCGAGAATCTGAGCAAGGTATTGCAGAGTCTGTACGTAACCAACCTGAAGCTGAATGCGAAGAAGTGTCAGCTCTTTCGCAAGGAAATCAACTACTTGGACCACATAGTCTCACCAACCGGAGTGGCCACTGACCCGAAGACACAGGCCGTGAGAGACTGGCCTCGCCCGAAGTATAAGCAGGAATTGCGCAGTTTCCGGGGGCTCGGCAATTATTACCGACGTTTCATAAAGGGGTTCTCCAACATCACCAAACCCCTCACACGCTTGACAGAAGAACACCGGGCTAATGTGTGAACGAAGGACCCCAAATGGGCTTTCTTGCAGCTGAAGAATACACTATGCAGTGCTCTAATTTTGGGGTTTATACAACCAGGTGGCGCTTTCATTGTGGACACCGACGTTAGCGACCACTGCATGGGGGTGTCCTATCCCAAGTCCAGGACGGCTACGAGCGAGTGATAGCCTACGACAGTAAGACGCTGTCCATGGCAGAAAACAGCTGCGTCACCCGCCGAGAAATACTGGCGGTAGTAAAAACCTTGGAGCATCTCCACAAGTACCTGTATGGCCAGCAGTTCCACCTGACGACTGACCACTCCGCCTTAACCTGGCTAATTACTTTTAGGAACCTGGAAGGTCAGACAGCCCGTTGGGTCCAGAGGCTGCAGGAGTACGACTTCACCTCTGAACATCGTAGAGGGAAGAGCCACGGCTACGCAGGCGACATGTCCCGAAGACCCGGTCCAGAAGAGTGCGGCTAATGCGCCAGAGTAGAAGAGAAGTGGTATGCCACAGCTGTCAAGAGAGGTTACGGCGGTGCCTGCGGACGGCTGGGATAGCACAGGCCTGAGGAGGGAGCAGTGGCGGACGCAGATATGGGACCACTCTTGAGGGAAGCGGAGGCAGGGTCAAGACCGACCTGGAAGGACATCGCACCAAGAAGTGACACGTGAAAGTCGTACTGGACCCAATGGGACTCACTGAAGAATCAGAGAGGGCGTGCTATTCCGGGTAAAATAAAAAATAAAGTAAAATGAAATTCTGCATACTATACCCCGGCACCTAATTTCTTAATCCGGGGTAATTACTCAGATTTTAATTCATTTATTAAAACATCAAAAACATATACAAAAACATACACAATTTACAGATTATAAATAAAAAGTAATAAATAAAAAGGTTTACAAATATTTTCAAATATACACTAATCAAACAAAAATCCACACCAAATTTCTAATAACCATACATAAAAATCAATTAAATTTCAAAAATATAATTAAAAATTTAATTTTTCCTAATCCGTCCCCTTCAAAATTTTATAAATTTAATTGTTTTTACAAAAATTTTAAACATGCTTAAAAACATTTTAAACAAAAAATATCATATTACTGGTTTCCAGTAACACATAACTGGTAATCCAGTTATTAACTTAACCATAATTTAAAATTCCCCATAATAATATTTTGCCGCCGGTAGCCGGTGGCCACCATTGGTACTGGTATCCAGCACTACTATTTAACTAAACAAAAATATCCTCACCACAGAAACTATTAATTACAGATTGATTACTTACCAACCATAAATTTTGAAAATGAGCAATTATTAATTTACCTACTTTCAAAAATTAATAGAATATTCTTACAACTCATTATAATATAAAAAACAAAATATTATTAACAGAATTATATAACAATTCAAAATTATTACTGACAATCATGAATATAAACATTTATAACTTAATAAATATACAACTTTACTCTAACTTCCTGAAATATTATTTCTTGATATCACAATTAAAATTTAAAACCAAAATAATTTTAATACACAAAATTAATTTCCATCTCCAATTAAAACATAAATTTTAATACAAAACATTTTTAAATATTCAAATTTAAAAATATAATTTGTTAATCATCGAATATTAAACTTATTTAAAATTATGTTTCTATTATTTAATGATGTAAATATTATGACGTTATCACTTTTTATATACTAAACAGTTTTAATATTAAAATCAGATAATGATATTTAAAATATTCACACTTGTCAGTTAAACTATTGAAAATTTTCAAACATAAATATAAACCTTTATAACTTCAAATTACAGGAAATTTATTTATTTTTCAAAAATAATAGTCATAAAGTTATTTAAATGATAATTAAATTAAAAAAATTATATCAACATCACGCAGGTCCTCATTCAAAAGGAATTGAAACATTAATATTTAAACAAATAAATACAGAAATAAATTTTTTTAAATTTTCCCTTACTTTTGCCACGTGTATCACTATCACTCTCAATTTGATTAATATTAATTATCAAATTTATTAATAAAGAATATTTTAATAAACTTTTCTCTACATTATAGCAATTTATTCACTTTCACTGATAGTTGTATCAATCTATAAAAAAACACATTATTAAATTTCCAACCTACACTTTATCACCCACTTTCACTATCACTTCCAATTTCAAGCATATTACATTGATAAGATGGACCATAACGCTGGCTATCATGCTGCCATATTCGATCCACCATATTGAAGCCTCGATGTCGGCACCGCCATTTATGCCTCTCCGCTGGTGTTGATTATACTCGCAGCCATCTCCTCCATGGTCAAATGCCATGGGACATCAACTACTTCGGATTTGCCGTCCTCTGGAAGCTCCACCTTTGTAGATAAATTATGGGGCTCCCCGTAATCTCTTGCGCCTAGTTCTCTTACTTTGAGCACAATCTTATCATCCTGTTAATATAACATAATATTATATTATCTTCAAATGATATTTATTTCTTCGTCGTTTTCATTTCCTCCTTCTTGAATACCCTCTTCTATAACATCTGGATTCATATTACGATTAATTATAACATCGCCTTCTTTCAGATCTTCTTACGAAAATTTCCTCTTGTACCGGAACAACTACTCTTTGTGGAATTTTTATTTCAGTTGCTTGTTTACTAATTGTATTGGCCATTGATTGTAGTTGGCAAAATAAATCTTTATCTCGAATAATATCATAAATCCTATAACCCTGTAGCGATCTTCTTTCTTCCTCAATTAAATGCGCATATTTAGAGCACTCAAATAACACATGTTCTGGTTTGTCTTGGGTATTACATATATCACATGCATCGGTGGGTAATTTACTAATTTTGTTCCAATATGTGCCATAAGGGCCATGTCCCATCAAAAAATGAACTACTCCTTTCGTATAGTTGAAATTTTTATATTTATACTGTAATCTTTCTCTAATATTTCCAAAAATAGAATATTTTCTACTTCCTTCATTCATAATATGCCTCACCTCTTGCCACATTTCTAATAATTTATTCTTCCCGTCCCTTGTTTTCTGATATTGACCATCCATAATTTCAAATGTTTTACTCTGATTTCCTCTTCTGATCCAAAAAACATGCTCCTCTATAACGCAGAGTATAATCTATAGGCCAAATGCCTGTAATTACTAACAGTGCCATAGTTGGTGTTGTATTAACGGCTCTAGTAAACCTTAACAATATTTTCCTCTGAGAACTTCTTGAAAGCTTGCGTATTACGATGATATTAGCTTTATGCGCCCAAATCGCTGCTGCGTAGGTTATTATTGAACCAAAGATACTCGTATTATACGCGGTTATTGTATTTAATGGGATTTTGAAGTCAAATTGAGTTAACCTAGCAAGTTTTAACATTAATCTTTCTGCCTTTACTCTAACATAATCTGTATGACATTTAAAACTTAATTTCTCATCCAGAAGTATTCCTAAATATTTCATTTCTTTGAAGCGTTTTATGGGTTCACCGTTGCACTTTATGATTGGATTTCGCTCAATTGTGCCTTTCTGGATTATATAACCCAATTTAGCTGATGAGATCTTCATTTTCTATTTTCTACACAAATTAAAATGTTCCATTAATAAATTATTTCAAGCAAGTGTTATCCTGTTCAGTAAAGTTTGCAAAAGAAGAAATCTGCATCATGTTTAGATGTCTTCACTTTATTTCCAAAGAGTTTCTTGTCATCACAATTTAACATGTTGGTTTTATACAAACCGTAATTAATGGTTTACTATAATAGTGATTAATTACGGAACAAAACTGTTATCTATTGTTATCTCACACATTCCCTTTCACACATTCATAGTTTCTACATAACATTTGTTGCCAAATAGAAATGTTGCTTTATTCACATTTATTCGATGTTAAGGTGAAAATACATAAGATGTGTTAATCGACAGCCTTGCCTATTTAACGTTTAAATATGTGTATTTCTTTTTCCTTGTATTTGTTTTAATGAATGCTTCAGTAAGCAAATAATCTACTTTGTGTGACGTAGTGCGGTACCTATTTGTTTTTACATTCAACAGTGAATAAATATATGTCTAATCCAAATATTTATTTTTTGCTGTAGCTCTACTTCAGATTAAATGCCTAAAATGTTTCGATTTTAGCTTTGTCATTAACAAAATATTTCACCTAAAGTACAGGAGAAACTCGTATTTGTAATTAGAAATCAATAGAGAAGTTAAGATACTTCAATAATGTAGTAACCAATGCGCAATGGTATCGGAAAAAGGGCACGTATCTGTGACGGAGGGATTTTACCCGTTAACTGTGGTTTTTCCAAACCTTCTGAAGGGGGAGCTTGTAATCCAATAATAATCTATAAAAGACAATTCACAAATGTTTCTATTCTTGTGAAACGTGTTCACTAATATGTATAGTTTATGGAAAGACAATCCTCGTACCCAGCATAAAATTCATGCTCTCTCTATGGATCAAAATGGGAAATTATGTTACATATATAATAGCTCCTTGTAGCATCCCAAGAGGGTTTAGCACACAGAATAAATTGGCGAGATGTCTGATCTAGCTCCATTTACTTCTTATAATCTAGATGATATTTCATTATACATTTAAATATTTCTTTTAAGTAGGGTCCGAAAGTTTAGCCAAAAATTTGTGAAGTTAGTTGTGCGTCTAGGAGATATAGATGGTAAACTGGGTCATCAACCCGCTCTGTTAATAAACAGAGAGAGAGAGAGAGAGAGAGAGAGAGAGAGAGAGAGAGAGAGAGAGAGAGAGAGAGAGAGAGAGAGAGAGAGAGAGAGAGAGAGAGAGAGAGAGAGAGAGAGAGAGAGAGAGAGAGAGAGAGAGAGCGAGAGAGAAATGCGCCTTCAGCGTCTACCGTTAATGCAATACAGTAGATTTCTGTGCAACATGATGGTGGGAACAATTATTCTCTTCTGCAAAGTAGAAAATAGTTATTTCAAGCAGCTTTTAGACAAATATACAGGAAAACTAAGCCATTCCAGTCCACGATACGCAAGGAATACCTAAAGCTCTGCTACAAAGACATACTTCAGCATATTAAAATCTCCGTGTCCGACAGCAGAAATTGGGTAGCTATAGACGAAACGACAGATTGTATGGGGAGGACTGAAGCGCATTAATTGTTTGATGTTTGATCGTGAGTGGTAAAAACGAGTATTTTTCTTCACTATCGTATACACTGTGTTAAATATATCCTACTAATATTGAATACATTATGACGTAGTCCCTAACGAATCATTCAATGTGCCTCCTGCTAACGCTTATAGTGAAGAAAGGGCATTATTCAGTGAAAAGACTCTGTGTGAAATCAGCCACTGAATATAATTTTCTGTGTTAAAACTTAAAAACGCAATTACAGCTCATGCACTGTTTCAAAACTCGAAGATTTTAGATTTCGAAACTCGAGACTTGAAATATTTAGATTTACCATACCACTGCAAAGTAAGATGGCTAATCAGAGGCGAAGTGTTGCATGGAATACTGGACCTGCTGAGAGAAATTTACATTTTCATATTGTGACTTTGTGGGTTCGTAGAATTAAAAGTCCAAGTTGCAGAAATTCAAAGCGTCCTTTATTTCCGTAGAAATAAACTTGGTACACTTGCTTATTACAGCAGAATTACGTAACATGCACGAATACAATCTTCCAAGGTCGTTGAGCACAGTAAAAGAGCTCACTCAACTTCCAGTTCAATTACAATTCTCTGATTACGACTCCGTTTACGACTGTAACTTGGCGAGTCACCGCTTCCTTAAATACCACTACTCATACTACTAGATATTTCCGAAATATTCTGTAACAAACAAGAAATGGAATTAGTTAATTGATGGAAATTAATCATTTCTCCACACTAGCCGTATATAGGCTAAGATATTTGATGGATAGAGTCAACATGAAAAATTCAATGCCATGGCCGGGATTTGAACCACGGATCTCCTGGTTTCCGTCCAGTCGCTCTTAACCTTTGAGCTACCATGGCCAACGTGCCTTCCTGACATTAAATTCTCCAGTTGACTCGTATATTTCCCCGGTAGACCACTAGGGGCTTTCGCATCCGAGATACACCGTTTGTGGCGACTTACTTTTGTAAGTACTTAAGTCCCAGGCTTCATCATTTAACTCTTATTTTAGTTAATTGATGGAAATTAATCATTTCTCCACACTAGCCGTATATAGGCTAAGATATTTGATGGATAGAGTCAACATGAAAAATTCAACTGGAGAATTTAATGTCAGGAAGGCACGTTGGCCATGGTAGCTCAAAGGTTAAGAGCGACTGGACGGAAACCAGGAGATCCGTGGTTCAAATCCCGGCCATGGCATTGAATTTTTCATGTTGACTCTATCCATCAAATATCTTAGCCTATATACGGCTAGTGTGGAGAAATGATTAATTTCCATCAATTAACTAAAATAAGAGTTAAATGATGAAGCCTGGGACTTAAGTACTTACAATAGTAAGTCGCCACAAACAGTGTATCTCGGATGCGAGAGCCCCTAGTGGTCTACCGGGGAAATATACAAGTCAACTGGAGAATTTAATGTCAGGAAGGCACGTTGGCCATGGTAGCTCAAAGGTTAAGAGCGACTGGACGGAAACCAGGAGATCCGTGGTTCAAATCCCGGCCATGGCATTGAATTTTTCATGTTGACTCTATCCATCAAGAAATGGAATGTTCTGTAAGACAATCAACATGTCACTATGATGTTCCATTTACCTCACTATCTATTTTGGCATGTCTTTTATCTCCATGCTATGTTTATCTGCTTATGCAGGCTCTTTATCTATGTGATACACTATCCGTCTGTTATCACGCCATGTCGAACATTTTTTTGCGCGTCGCCGCGACACTGCTGCCTCCTCAAGGCTGGTCGTCCCGAACAGCACCATCGTAGCGCGCCAAACGATCCAAGTGTACCACCAATATTTTACCTTGGGGCACTTTCTGGATGTGGTAGACCACGTCGTTATTCCTCTTCACCACCCTATACGGTCCCTGCCACGGTTGTTGAAATTTCGGGGAGCGTCCCTTGTTCCAGGTAGCGCGGTACAACCAGACCAATTCACCCTGCTGGAACCCTTGGATGTTGGCTTGCCTGTGGTATCGGGTCCTCATGCGCTCGCTCGTCTTCTGGATGTGATTTGTTCTAATTTTAAGTTGATTTATTTGCAGCCGGAAATTGAAACGATAATACTCAAAAAGAAATCAGTAAGGATGACAATCGTGTAGATCAAGGAAGTATCATCATGAGTATGCCACTGTCTATCAATGTACATTGTAAACAATTTCGATGCACCTTTCAGATAAAGTTTGTTGTTTATTTTTTGAGAATTCAGTATAGAAATCATTTAAACGTTTTTAGCAGCATAAGGGAAAGACTACTGCATACTACTATTTGATAACAAAACAAAACAAAGGAAATAGGCATGTTAATTCTACAGAACTGTTTTATCAGCTTGAGGTTTGACTAAGGTCAGTAAACTGGCGGGAGGACGGTTTCTCAGACAACGCCAGTATGAGTTGTCTAGCATTGGCAATAAGTTCTTCACTCATGTTCTCTAATGTGATTAACCCTGTTTGTGCTATCCTTGCACAAAGTATGCATTTGATTACGTCCCATAAGACCTTTATTAGTCTTCTAAACATGAATACACAAAAGAAATCCAAAAGGTACACTTTTTCTTTGATCAGTCAACAAAGGGTTAAAAATGTGACTACTGTAATCTAAAACGAAATGTTTAAGTGCCACTTCATAGTTTATCTCGATTAACAAGAAGAGCTAGAACAGGGCCGGTAAGATGAACATGCGAAGTGCGAAATGCTTTACCCCTACAATCACCCCTTCCTTTTTCCTTCTATCTGGCTAAGGAGACGTGTGCCACAGTGGCATCATTCAGGTTTTGGATTAAAGAGAGCGTCGCAATGTGCTCTCTAAAATGCTATGCTCTTTTCCTGACCACTTGAAAGTAACAAATAACGTCCTATAAGATTTTGAAACCTCATACCAATACATGTAAGGTAATTTACAAACGTCGTTTAAACTAAGAGGTCTTCAGAGGCATATCCCAGAAGATTCAAAATATACCTACTGCTTATTGGTCATGAGGATATATTAAAAACAATTTAAATTAAGACCACTACAGTAATTTTTAAGAAAATCTTCAAATCATGTTACATGTAGAGTGAAGTTCTGTGTGGGAACATTTTCTTGAACTTCTCAATATTTCTTTCTCAGAAGATCCTGAGCTTAAATTACAGGTTAAATTTAATCAACTTTTCGTTTTTTAATTACACTGTTCACAGACACTTACCCGCACACACACATACCCACACTTATCCTCACAACAAACTCTTGCACTTAAATTTTTTCAGAGAGTTAGGAAAAAGTATTTGCGGCGAAGTTTAACTATGGAATTTTCTCTAGGTAAATAGAGAACATAAATAATTGTATAGGGAACATCTGATAGGAAAGCTTTTGATTTAAACAGAAAGTAGCTAAAAGCACTTAGATTGACAAAAACACCCAGCTGCTGTTTCAGCTCAAATCTCCCCGAATGGAAACAAATAGCTGGGAGAGCATATACTTTATTCCAAGATTTGCTGATAGACTAAAAGTGCACATTATATCATTCTGAGAGCTACTACATTCCAACAATTTCTGATAGCGCCCTTGTACTCTATTTATGTTACTAACGTTACTAACCTCAGTATCAAAACTCAGCATAGAGCAGTGCGGATTCTGGTACTGGGTAACCATGGACCATGCATTGCCCTATCAGAAGCTATATGTTACAACAAATCCATAATTATCAGATGAAGATCAACCTCGCTTTTGATTTACTATTTGATCGCAAACAAATCGCGAAATGTTTGGCACAATGGTTATCCCTCTATGGCACTGAATGCACTGAAGTCGTCTGTCTCGAATGATGATAACAGAACATAAACTCCAGATATAGGGTCAGACAAATGACGTTCAATGCAAGTTTTCAGTAGAAGTTATACAGAAGTGCTAATGACAATGAAGTATCGCTTAATTACACAGTTTTAAAAATCCATTATTTGGCTTTCTGCATATCTGTCAAATGTTACTATAAGAACATCCTTCCACGATTTTTCTCGTAAACTTTTTAGTATATTTTATTCAATTAAAGAACTGATCTTCTCAAGGAGTGCACTAATTAATCACGCCTTTCTCTCATTTTAAGGTGCTTGTTCTCATGATGCTGTTATTAGGTATTACATTCTACTACCAACGCTCAACAATTTAATGTTGGAGGTAGCGTTAGTAGCCGCAAAAATCGATGAATGGCCCCATTGAATGTTGAAATGTCCTCTTTGTGTCTTACAGCATCAACTAGAGATATCCCTCATTTTAAAATATGCCAAGATATAACATTTTCATTTTGAACATATATAAAATTTCCAATGTTTCCTATAGTTACTGGTCCTACAAAACTGAAAAGTACTTAAATAAATATAAATAATGAAGATATTTTACTTGGATAAAGATAATTTTTTGGTTCTTAATCTGTAACGCCCTACCATTACTGAAGCTTAGATGCAGCAAAACAAATATTTATATATTTCTTCCGGGTCCAGGAGAGAGAAAACAACAGAAAAAATTTAAAAAAACTTAATACATTTTATGGAATAAGATATCATTTATATATTTTAGAAACAATCCCAAATTCAAAAGCATGAGAATCGCGTCTAACTCAAAATTTTGGTTACTTATTCATGTAGTGGATTTTACTTCGTTGCTTCAAGTCAGATGCACCTTGAAAAGTTAAGCAGCCTGATACTTTACCAGGTCTTAAGAAGTTCAAACGTTGTCATTGTTCTTTATGACATCTCACATTTAAAACCTTCTATTACTTTCTCTCCATTTATAAAACGGTAGCATAAGAAAAATATGTTTCATTACACACGCCAATGAGCAGCTTGCCCTTTGCCAAATCTACCTATACATACGAGGCTCCACTTTTCCGCTTGAAAGCATGCTTCGAAATTTATGTGACTTAGCGAAACTTTTCCTTGTATTTGATAGTAGATATTATATTGTTCCAATTACTGAATATACCTCAAATTTGGCTTTGTCAGATCGGATAGTTTCCATCGCATACCTATGGACCGAAGATGCTTAAAGGTATAATAGTAAGTTATTTTGCGTCTAGTACGCCGCGGTCTGCTGGAGAAAAGAGTTTCAGGCGTTTTTATCATAATTTTGAGGATAGCTTCAACGGCGCTGTCGAGGTTCTGCAAGGCGCTAAAAGAGTAAGCACAGATTGAGATATCATGATACCGACAACTGAAACCAGTAGAGCTGCCTGGTGGTTCAGGCGTTGTACTATGTCATCCTAGAGCACGCAAAATTTTGTATGTGTCTTTCTCTGGTGTACTGTGTTTCTGGTGTCGTTTGTGTAGTTTACAGTTTTTCTAGATTTGTTTTGAAAGGGTTCTGATATGTGTTATTTTCTGCATGAGAAGCTTCCGGGAGAGTGCGCCACAAAGTTGGACAATTCCCAAGATTACCTCCAATGAACGCCGAAAGGTTTCTTTTTCCAAGTGGTAACACATGTAGTCAGTCCTTGAGCGACGTCTGGAGTTCCTGAAGGGCTAAGGTGTTTGGTACAGTATGGGTTTGAAGTTACGTGAAGTACTGCAATGAGACCCTATGAATGAACGGTTAAGATTGGTTTGTGCGGCTTATGTAAGATGCTAATTGTGTAGTTCGTTGTCGTGATGTTCGGTGCTTTGGCGTACTTTTAGGTATTCTGTTTACGCCAGCTGCTCTTTAAAGTAAGCTGTGCTACCACAGCTTATATGGTCCACTGGGAGATGTGTCAAGTTATGACGGGTGCAGACGGTGGTAAAGCTCGCCGGCTCTAGTAGCCATGATCGCTATAACGTATGTCTCTAGATTTCCACCACGTAGAGAGTCGCGGGTTTGTGTCCCGAGTTGGGCATGGGTGTTTATGTGTATAGTATACATGTGTGAAACTACTGAAAACCGACGTAAAATAAATGGAAACAATAGAAACGGTTAAATAAAAAGGAAAACTATATATCTATATAAAGATATATACATATTATAAAAAACATATAGAGCGCCACAGTAGGGCAGCGATCAGCGGCGGTGTGTCCATACCTGTACTAGTGCAGGCATGAAGTAGGAGTGTTGCTCCGGTTAGTCTCTATCGAGAGTACCTGCAATAGGACAGAAAGCCCATTAGTTAGGGCAGTGTGAAGTACTTCTCGTCCCATAACTTCAGTTATACAAGCGGTGACGATATGATGTGCGTCGGCTTCAGCAGTATCAGTCGGCGTTTTTGAGATTCCGCTCTTGGAACAAATTAGAGCAACATTTACACATAACCGTTCAACGCTTTCCTTTACATTACGAATGTCATAGATCGAGCGCACGATCAATATACAGGGTGTATATAAATGAATATCGGGATTTTAACACTTTATAGCATTTGTTACATTAAACTTACAGTTATAAATGATATGTCAAATGAAAAGGCAACTCAAACAGTTTTGTTTGTTGGCAACAGTGTGCATGTGCGTGGAATGTTTCTGCCACAATCCGCTAGACAGCGATAGTAGCAAAGATGGCGACTAGTTAACAGAAAGCGTTTTGTGTTTTGCAGTTTGCAAAGACCGAATCTGTAGTTACTGTGCAACGTGCGTTCCGCATTAAGTTCGGTTGCGGTCCTCCTGGTGATAATAACATTCGTAGATGGTATCAACAGTTTGAACATACCGGCTACCATTGTAAAGGGAAGAGCACGGGACGACCAAGAGTAAGTGAAGGGACTGTTGAGCGAGTGAGAGAGCCGTTCACTCGTAGCCCAAAGAAATCAGTCCGGAAGGCTAGTCGTGAACTACAAGTTCCTGTGTCGACTGTTTGGAAGGTTGTAAGAAAACGCTTACGCCGACGTGCTTACCGTTTACAGCTATTACAGGCTCTAAAGCCGACAGACTACGGATTACGTGCCAACTTCGCAAACGACATGTTGCTTCATGACGATGACGATTTTATGGATCGTGTTGTCTTCAGTGATGAATCGGCCTTTCACCTTAGTAAACATGTTAACACTCATAATGTACGCATCTGGGGCTCAGAAAATTCTCACGAGAAATGCAACGAGATTCCCCTGAAGTGAATGTTTTTGTGCGGAATCCCGGCGAAACGTTTATGAGCCATTCTTTTTTGGTGAATCTACTGTAACTTACACTCCTTACCTTGATATACTAGAGCAATGGTTCTTTCCTCATTTGGAACAAAATGAACCAGAGAACATTTTCCAGCAAGATGGTGCGCCACCTCACTGGCATAACAAAGTACGCGATTGGTTGAATGTCACTGTACCCGAGCGCTGGATAGGCCGCAAGGGCTCCAATTTTATTTTTTTGTAATTTACGTCCTCCAACGTTGTCATATCGGACGATGAATGGAATGGTTGAAATGCTCAAATGAGTCCGGGGTCCGTAGAACTTAGAGTTACCCGACATTCATCTATCAGGATAAGGGAAACCCCGGAAAAAAACCTTTATCCAGGTAACTCACCCTAACCGAGATTCGAACACGGTACCTCTCGAACGTGAGGCAGACGCGCTACCATCTCCGCTACCGAGGTGGGCAAGGGTCCCAATGAAAGGGCTTGCTATGCATGGCCTCCACGTTCTCCTGACCAAACGCCATGTGATATTTACCTTTCGGGCTTCATCAAGGATCGTGTGTACGTGACTCCGCTTACAGCTGACCTCCCTGAATTAAGAAACCGGATTGAAGCAGCTGTTGCTACAATTACTGAATACACACTTATCAAAGTTTGGGAAGAACTCGGCTATAGACTTGATGTGTGCCGTGTGAAAAATGGTAGTCACATTGAATATTTATAAGGTTCTTGGTAAAACTGGTTTAGTAGCTTTTACATTTGACATACCATTTATTACTGAAAGTTGAATTTAATAAATATTAGAAAGAGCTAAAACCCCGATATTCAATCGTATACACCCTGTACAATAGAATTCCTTCTGATCATAACCAACTGGTGAAAGCCCGGTGCAGATATGCCCAGAGACAATAGTAACGTTCACCATCTACAAACTTCCGAGACATGTCGGAATCCGGAGGTTCGCTCGGAAAAGCTACGCCCATCGATGTGAAAACGGACAACTTATCGATTTTTAAACAGCAGTACCGTACCCGTACCCTTACCCGTACCCATACCCGTACAGATACTGATACCTGTAATCGAAATAAGGTTAAAGTGATATTACAGTGTTTCACCACTCAACGAGGAAACGCTAATCAACATAAGATGGGAGGAGACTGTCTGTTCAGC
The DNA here is from genome assembly GCA_030765055.1 of Mantis religiosa. NCBI lineage: Eukaryota > Metazoa > Arthropoda > Insecta > Mantodea > Mantidae > Mantis > Mantis religiosa. Next base: position 2,377,794 of record JAUKNK010000097.1, on the reverse strand, counting down.
TTATTGGTAGGCGGATACACCACTGTACAACTTCTACTAAACCATCAGACCCACGACGTTTTCTTAGAACAAATCTACCTGCTTCCGGGAGAAACATAACTCTGGATGGCCCAAAACATTCTCTGAATTCTGTCTTCAACTGTTTAGATGCAGAGTAACATTCTCCGAGAGGTCATCATCACATCACTGAAGTTGTCCATTGCAGTTGTGAACGAAACGACTTGAATTTTTATCTGTAGCCCTGAAATATCTTCTATTTGTATAGACTGCGACCGTGATAATCTACGATTTCTCATGCTTTGAACTGGTTCATATCACGGCTATAACATTGGTTTGAATGGGAGTGAGCCTTAGCCACTTTCCATTATACAATAGTTCGATACGTAGCTATATTACATTATGATTCAGCAGAAAAAAGTTTCTGTGCTTAATAGCAGATTTGATATTTCAGCCATTAGTCTACCTCTACGTCTAATGGACCATGGTGTATAAGCCAGGGAACTTCTTTCTACTGGATCAACGCCAACCGTGAAGCTGCTACATCGCATTACGATTCCAAAAATTGCTTTCTGTGATGAGCTATAGTTTAGCATTAAATTCAAAACAACATATCTTCTAGTTTGGCAACCCTATACGGCCAATTTATTGCCACATGTTATTCAGTATACTTCTGTGTTCATATCATGAGATGGCTTAATCATAATAGAGTATTACTGAATCATCTAGATGAAGTACATTGTACCTGTTGAATGTATCTGCGTACGAAATATAAAACATATTCTCTTACGCACAATCTTATGGGAGATCATAATTGAATAGCTAATCATGTTTCTAATGTAATCCGGGGTCAGAGTGAACTTAAATATTCCTTTATAATTTATTTTATTATGTTTGCGTAGCGACCGCTGTCTTAATCAAGTCCATTGTATCCTCCTGCAGTCAAATGAGAAGCCGCCCTCAGAAATCATACCCATGTGCCAATATGATGGTACAGTGAATTTGCCTCCCTCAAACATGTTTAGAGATCTAATGGAGGCGCCCGCCAGTCTACTCCCATCATTCAATCCTCGCCAGTAACTGATAGGACATATGGTGGAGATGTAGTCGATTTTGCACCCTCGCCACCAAGTATCAAGGGAGGTAGAAGCTGTCCCCGCTCCTACCCTTGCTGCAATTTTGTGTATAACCATCTTGGTTACTTTCCATCAACCCAATCATACTGTGTCATGCTAAGCAAAGATAGACCTTGTTTTCAGAGAATTGGATATATATATATATATATATATATATATATATATATATATATATATATATATATATATATATATATATATATATGCGCGCGCGCGTGTGTGTGGATTCATAGATACCTGAAACATGTATTGCGGGCGAATTATCATTTTCAAGTCCGTGAATGGAATGTAACACCTTCTCTGCTGCTGTATGTAAGTGGTAGAGAAAATAAAAACAAAGAAGTTATAAGACAATAGAATTTCCTTCCTGATACAATTTTATTTGTTTACAAGTACATTCGGTTGTTTTTCTTACCGCCTGCGGTGCAACTATGTACTAGGGCTGTTCAAAAATGATTGGCAACACAAGTTATTTTTTGTTTACAGGAACCATTTACTGAAGAAACTCATTCAGGTAATTAAAGGGATTCCCCGTCAATCTCTGTGCACTTGTTCCATCGTTCTGGCACATTCGTATTCGTGTAGCAAGACATTCTTTGGGGCTATCCTACCGCCACTGATGCACAACTACATGAAGTTCGTCATTGGTTGTGAAATTCTTCCCCCGCATGAGCCCTTTCGTAGAGTCTAATAGCGCAAAGTCACTAGGAGCCAAATCGGGTGAATATGGAGAATGTGGCAGCGCAGTAAACAACATTGAACAAATGGTGAGCATGGTCTGGCGTCTGGCATTTAATCTGAATTGTCTTGTCGGACAAGACCATCATTGCCCCATTTTTGATGGTGGCATTGTTGAGTGTTTGCAGTGAATTGCAGTACCGCTCACCATTGATGGTCGTATTGGGAGGGAGGAAATCGTGCAGCAGTATCCCTTACTGATCCCAGAATACAGTTGCTATGTGTTTCGGAACGAATTGTCCTGGCCGTGACTTCTTGGGAATGAGGTTCGCAGTATACTTCCACTCCATAGACTGCCGTTTCTTTTCCGGAATCCCATGGAGAAATCTTGACTCCTCGACGGTGGCCAGCTTAGCAAGAAATTTCTCTGGATCTGCACTATATTGTTGCAGCAACTGTAGGCATACTTCCACACGCTTGTTTCATCTCATTGGTCAGGGTAAGTGGCACCCATTGTGCGCAAAATTTTTCATCATTAAATCTTCATGGATTATGGTATGGAGGGTTCCCCGTGTTAGACCTGTTGCTTGCACTAATTCATCAAATGTGATTCGCCTGTTCTCCAATATCAGGTCAATAACAAGCTGGGTATTGTTTAGTTTGTGTGCAGTAGCTGCTCGCCCAGTGCCGTTGCGTTTTTCAGCACAGTCCCTGCCTTCTTTGAATTCGGACACCCAACAGAACACGAACGTGCGACTTGGTGCATATTACCCAAATATGGCAACTAACCTCTTGTGGATGTCTGAAGCAGTCACTACTTTCCTCCAGAGGAACCACACAGTCCACCTTTGCCGTTGTTGGTATAGTTTCGTTAAATATTTTGTATGCTGTCCTTTACCAATCGCTAGGAACAACTTTATTGAAGAGATTCTTCCATATAATTTTCATTTCGCTATTACCCTGCTCTTCATTCCTGGGAGTACAATAAAGTATATCGAGCTATTACGGCCCAGTGATTTGACTGCAGCTTTCCCAATAAGGTCATGCATTTCTTTGCGATGCCCACCAATCCACATCAATCTTTGGATTGCAGCAAACGCAACTGAGATCTGCTCACCTTGTTAGCTTTATCCGTCTGTAAGAAGTAACCAAGCAGTTGCTCAAGCTTCTGTACATCATGTTTCGGAATTGGCAGTATCTGTGCTACGCACCAAATTTGATTGAGACCATAGATTTTTATATACCAAATTCGCTGCATAAAACTCAGATTGCGAACCCTCTCTAACGATAACGAATGTCGCAAGTTGTTGATCTTCTCTCTCCAGTTGTAAAGTACAGTAGCTTCCATATCTCCCATAAAGGTGATGCCAAGCATCCTGGAGGTGGTGGTGGTACATTGTACTCCCGGTGTTTGTACTGGTTTCAACCACTGTCCAAGCAGTAATATCTCTCTTTTGTTTACGTTTAACTTTGCACCCGACATCCTGGTATGGAACTCCAGTCCATTCTGTAGGGCTGCCATATCGTGATTGTGCTGTACCATAAAGATCTTGAACAGTTTTAATCAAGTGCATTGGAAGGTTCACCGCCTTTAAACATTGCCATAGATACGAATGTTGCACTCTATCAAATTCTTGTTGGAATTCCAGGCTTATCAAAGCCGCTACCTGCTGTTCTTTTTGCAAGTGTATGAGAACATGGCGCAGATGTCCCAGCGTAACAATGATATTTCGCGTCGGGATCGCCGGTTGATTACAGTGTTTTATTTCAGTATAAGCTCCTTTCAAGCTGTTTACTATTACTTTGGTAAATATCTTATATTCGGCATTTAACAATGTTATTGGACGAAAATAGTTCCTCGTAGTAAGCTGTGCTGTCTTTGTCAACAACGTGATAATTTGATCCGCAAGCGTTTCGGGAAACAGCTGTTTCCCACAACTACACCAAAACTGCCATCACTTTATGTTTTATAATGGGCCAACAGGTCCTAGAAAATTCATAGGAAAGGCCATCAGAACCTGGGGACGTAGGTTTACTGGTTTGTTGTATGACTTGTAGTACTTCTTGTTCTGTAATAGTTCTGGTGAGTAGATCGGCAGATTCCTGCTAAACCCAGTTGTAAACAGCGGCCGATCCGCGTACAGAGATGGGGTACCCTCATCTGATCCCTCGTGAAATAAAGCCTGGAAATGATCGGCTGTAAGGTGAAGTATAGATCTGGTCCCTATACATGTATTGCCAGTGTTTACATCCTGAAGTGTACGTAGACATTGATCTTCACCCATACATCGAAACATGTTAGTTACCATAGTGCATGAAAGGAATTGTATATATGTTGTATGGAATTGTATATTATATTGTTACCATAGTGCATAGTCATAGTGCATGAAAGGAATTGTATATATGTTCTATGGAATTGTATATTATATTGTTACCATAGTGCATAGTCATAGTGCATGAAAGGAATTGTATATATGTTGTAAGGAATTGTATATTATATTGTAAGGAGTAGTATATTATACTGTAAAGAATTGTATATCATACTGTAAAGAATTGTATACTATATTGACAGCGCTGCCACCCGGCCATGCTCTAAGCAGTGAAATAAAGTATCTATCTATCTATCTATCTATCTATCTATCTATCTATCTATCTATCTATCTATCTATCTATATTTCAAACTGCTCCTTTGCAAAAACTATAGGAGGAGTGCCAATCATTATTGAACGAACTAAATAGTAAAAGCGGGCACTAAATACTACACATTGTTTTTCTTATAACTATATATATATTTTTTTCTCTTATTTTTGCGTCCTCCAACATTAAGACATATCGGACGGTAAATGAAATGGGTTAAATGATGCTCAAATGTGTCCAGAGTCCATGGGGCTCTTCTAAGTAAGTAGCATTATGTTTTCCATATTGTTGTTCATATTGCCTGTGTACTATAATATGTGCCTCATGTTAACTTTTGTACATATATATGCTATTAAACTCTATACCTCTAGACATGTTCAATTTTCACAGCCTTTTCTGGCTACAAGTGAACCTACTGAACGCAAATTAGTCTAATCTAATCTATACTTCATTACGATTTCATAAAAGTATTAATGTTCTATAAACCTCCAATGAACCAATTTTGGAAAATAATTGCGAATGTTTTAAGTTATGGTAAAATTACATATAGGTTATACTCAGGGACAATATTAATGGATTAACTGAAAATGATAATAACATATGGAGTAAAGGTTATGTAAAACACAGTCGAGGCTTTCACTAAATTACCAGACCTTTCTCCAATGTTCCAAAACCACAAGCGTAGAACTTTTATAGTTAATTATTGCACGGATGCAGCAGAGGACCAATAAAATTTGAAATGCCCAGAAACATCTGTAAACAGTCATAATGCGACATATATCGCACAATTTATGGATTGCAGACCTACCTAAACCAAACATCCTTTCAATATAGAGAAACTGAGCAACGATCGAGTGTACATTGCATGAACCTGTCACCGGGTGTTTGAAACGCATTCGGAGACGAATTGGAAAATTTGACATTCTTCCACCTCGATCTTCTTTTTTATGTAGTACATTGCCGCACTCTAAGATCCTGAAACACAGAGAGATTATGATATTAGAACTTCAATGTGCATTAATGAGTCTAGATTAAATAATTTAGAACAGAAACGCGAAGCCTAAGAGGGGGAAGAGGGAGACAAAATATTTTCAATATAGCCTAAGTTTCTGCAAAGCACTTTCTTGTAAAACTTTGAGCCACTTTTAATAACTTTTTATTGCTGCGGAGCTATTTTTTAGTTATCTAACACTTCTTGTTACTTTTAGATTTATTTCTACTATAGTTGCTTTGTCTTATATTTATTTTTTGCGTTATTATTATTAGGTTTATTACATGTCCCTTGTGTATTCTGTCCCACTTGTATTAGAAGTGTTTACCCTTTTGGCTGTTCATTTAATTAATTGCCTTGGCTTTCCATCTACTTTTATTCACTACTATCACATCTGTTTACCACTTCAAGGTTATTGTTTATTTGTACCTATAATATTTTCGTAGTGCACTGAGCCTTATTTATTTGTGTTAGAATTATTTATGTTTATTATTTAGTTATACTACTTATCCTTGTTAACAATTTTTGGGGGTAAAACTGTTCCTTCGGAATGGAAATAAAGTCGGGAGTCCCATGTAGATTTACGATACCAGAAAGAACCCTAAGCCGGATAAAGGAGACTGAGTGACTCAGGAGTTAAGGAACATTGATATATTGGAACTCAATTTAAATTCTCTTTCCATTTATATAAGCTTATGTTTCTGTATTATAAAAGCGTAGGTGTAACTTTTCTTAACCTTGGTTACTTAGCAAATAAGACACGCGAGAAAAGCAAACGCATATTTCATCTGATTCTGGTTCCATCATTTCATCCAACGCCATTTTTCATCTTTTCATTGGGACCAGATTAAGAGGTTGACAATGGTCGTAACGGCTTCAGAAAATAGTCCCGCAGTGATATAAAATTGTAGGTGACATGGTTTTAAAAACCAACTACAAATTGTTTTTTTTCTCGTCAATTAGTTTTGGCGTTACTGATACTAAATTCTTCCAATCACGGATAATAAAACTGTTTAAATTCGTGGTGGATATGTCTCTGCAAAAATAGATAGTGTTATGTTTAGGCCACCTTGAATTCCAAATAAGGAAAGCCAAATTTCCTTACACGCTACGCCAGATTCCAAGAAATGTGTCATCGTATATCAAGCATTAACTGCTTGCACAAGCGTTCTGTACTATTTGCTTTACTGTTGCTCTGGTTAGTATGGTTTATTTGTGTTAAAGAGATCAATGAAAAGAAATTGTGTTGTAACAAGTATTAACAGAATGTTCAAGCTATTAGACAGATCGAAAATGGAAGATTGTTATGAAATGTTATTGTGTGAGCATATCTACAATTTCGGGAGTATTTGTCAAAGTTGCCAAATGAGAAAACAATGAAGAAATCTAATTACAAAGGTTAAACTAAGCCATATATAATATAATTTTGTGTAGAATTTGTGCTGCATGCCCCATATATTGCTAGTGTTCACTAGAATGTACTTCGTTGGGATCTTCCTAATATCCTCAGCTAAGGTTGCCTAATTTGTCGACAGCGAAATCTGTTCTATGTAGCAGTAGCAATAGATGGAGCATGAAGTACTATTTCAACTCATAATTATATTAATCTTGTGCTTCATCATATCACAATCTATATTCGCTACAAGTCGCATTTCTTTTTTCTAACGACTTTTTGCACTTAAAATGAACATCATACTCTATCTGAGATAAAAGGAAGTTATCTGAAATATCCATGTTCCCTTTTTAATGTAAAGCAGGATTATACTTTACTTCTTGTGAAACAACAATACATTGAAACATGGGCTAGATTAAATGTCACTTTCACGGTCAGAAAATGTTTGACACTGAAAAAAAAAAAACAAGTAGAAGAAAGCTGTTTTCGCTAGTGGATTCTGCATGAAAAACAATAATTCAGGATCCTTGATCAGAATGTCTTCTAACTCCAAACACATAATAAATTTGGTATTTAAACAATTTTTCGTTTTCGGAATATGTTGCTCATACACACACACACACACACACACACACACACACACACACACACACACATAGACCGTATGGACCTTTTTTCTTTCTAAAAATGCTCTCTTTTGGATTCAAGCAGTCCCAAAAGTAGTATTTCCAGTGAAATGTCGATATAAAATTGTAGAGTGGAATGCATATATTCTACTAGTAGAGAAGGTAAAAGGATCTGTGTATTTGATTGTGATCAGCAAAGTTCAAAAACAAAGTCAGGTAGATAGCAAATCTGGGACTTAATTGCAGCATCCACCAATAATACAAAATGATGATTTTTCAAACAGAAATCCTCGACCATGACTCTTCCTTACAAGGAAAATATTTTTGAAATTTTTATTTATACACAAAGAAATATTTGATAGCTAAGGTAAGATGATAAGGAATCAAACCTCTTAATTGTGTCATACTTACGTGTTTAATTTATAGTAAAGGGATGCTGAAACCAAATACATTTAAGGTATAAGCTGCTGTAAACTGGATGGGAATTTCAATAAGCTTTACATATCATAAGAGATGAAAAATGACGACGTAGTACCTGTAATAATACATAACAAAGGATTTAAATATTCAGATTAATAGCAATGAACATCTAAAGTTAACATCGAAACAATAACATATTTGACGGAAATTGTGTGTTTTAGAGATAAGTAGTGCTCTTTTTCTGTAAAAAAGTTTACTGGGACTCTCACTTGATGATACTGTACAACAAATGTAAAAATGTAAAACCTATCAGACTCTACTCTCCGAAAATAACAGTATGGCACTATAATCAAGCAGACGCACAGAAGCTGATTATATTTTACCACAACCTCCGTTCTTTACCCTTGCATTGCCATTTGCTCATGTCTGGGCTGCACTCTATAATACTAATAATTTTAAGGAACAGAAATGGTGCGATAGGCGGCTGTAGCGCAGTTTTAGGTTAACGAACGGAAGATAACAGCACTAAACGCAGTGCATTAAGCCATTACTTCTGCATCAACGGTGATGACGAAATGCAAACTCGTGCACTTAATTTGGGCGGTAACTTCAATTTTAAATGTCACTGGAGTTTGTATCTAAAAGTTTAACGGAACGCGTTCCGGTGCGTTCAGGCTGAAAAAACAAAACCTGGAGATAACTATATTTGTTTTGCAATATATTTTTGTCTAGTTGTCATTATTTTCCAATTATACAAAATGTATTCATCATTACAAGTACTTTTAACAGAAATTATGTAGTTTGGATTAGGAGCAGCTTCTTGAAAATCTTTGTACTTTCTGTTAATTTCATACATATGCACATATATACAGAGCATTTTAATAACATTTTTATACACAAGGGATTTGAAAACATTCAGTCTGGAAAGATCTAAAATTAAATTTTTGGCTGAAATACATTATGACATCTCCCCACTTTAATTAGGTTGTAGAAAAAGTTAACAGCATATATGTACTGTCTGCCCAGCACAAGAAGGCAAGCTAGAGGATGTCGCGGTGTTTATGCCCGACATCCCAGTATGATAATATTGCTAGATTCGTTTAGAATACACAAGTGTTGTCACAAAACTCACCCATAACGTAATAGTTATCACTATAGTTACTGCAAAATATTGTACATTAAATTTGGCAGCATGGGTGAATCATATGTATTCCCATACACTTATTTCCTGGTAACCAAATACATTAACAGAGCAGATAAACAGTTTAAACCCCACTTCCCTTCATTCGTCTCTTGCCCACTTGTAGTGGGTAGGCAAGATATGCTACCAATGTTTCATATGCAATGAAAAGTAGAGCTGTTAGTTTAATTGCAAATAAAGCAAAATTACGCAATAAAACATATTGTCACACCGACGATAGGTGGCTGCCTTGGAGAAATTGAGTTTCAGTTAGACCATTCCAAAAACCTCGCCGTTTACTGGTGAGAGGGGAAAATAAATCAGAAAAAAAGAACCGGAACTTTCAGGGAAAGCCACTAGCTACAGTCATGAAAGAAGAGGTTGTCTCTTTATAGTGTACGCTTTAGGTGCTCCAGACAATTTGATTTCCTGCATTGTAAAAGTTTCTACTTACAGAATATATTTGCCAGCACTGGTGATGCGAAGCCCAGGCGTAAACTTCAGGTCATTCATGAGAGCGGAGTAATAATTAGTAGTTCTGCATGGAGTTCAGTACAGTTTACTTGCTAATTTTGAGTTGACCTGTGAGAATTGGAGTTAATATGTCAGGGTTGGTGAGCAGAAGAATATAAAAATAAAACACTCTCTTTGCACTAGAAATATTCCAGCGGCACAAGCTTGTGCATACAATAGAGACATAAAGGAACATTACACTGACATAACTACTGTGTATCTGTAATTCAGCATAGGGCTGACAATTCTAATAATAAATAATAATTAGTTTGCTGAACTTCGTTTCCTTTCTCTCTCTCTCTCTCTCTCTCTCTCTCTCTCTCTCTCTCTCTCTCTCTCTCTCTCTCTCTCCCTTTGTCCCAATTTAGACCAATCATAATTATTTTATATGAAAACGTTTAATCTTATTTTCCATTTCTTTTGTTTAAAATCAGTAAGTTGTAGTGCTACAGTTCAATTATATTTACAATGTTGTCCATATATAATGGATGATTTGGGTTACTTATAATATCTAAACTCACCTGATTGTTTTAGTTGATTTAAATCTTCAAATGGAATCCTTGCTGATTTGCCCTGTAGAATGTGATCTAGGTGAGTAGGGAATCACTCATTATTGCTAAAATCTAAAACATAGTAATATACAAATCAGGGACAAGTACGCTTTTGTAACTTTACATTGTTTTGTGTATCATCTTGAACAATATGCAATACATAACACAAGCTACTAGGAAGTGTTTATGTGCATACTGAAATAAATAAAAGGGGTGTTTCGCATTGGCATTTAGTGTAATTATGTTTATTGTATCAATTTATGTTCAATTATGTAACACTACTCTCTTTGAAAATTGCAACACCAAGAAGTAAACGAATGAATTCAATGAATTTAATACCACAGGTTAGGTACGTGACTATTAGGAAATAATGAACTTTTCAAATCTGTACATGCCCTTTGAGTCCTAACAATCAGTATTTCGTGCGGCCTCCATATACTACAATTAGAGCTGCTATACGCCGTGACATTGTATCAAAAAGGTTCTGAATACGTTCCTGAGTAATTTCTTTCCAGGCAGTTTTCCTTTGAACCCATCACTTCAAGACACTAGTTATTGGAGGAGCATTACGCACCAGATTCCGTCCAACATATCCCAGACATGTTCGACGGGCGACATGTCAAGCGAAACTGCAGGCCAGGGAAACAATGGTACCTGATGGTCTCCGAAGAAGGCTTGTGCACTCCTCGGAATATATGTCCAGGCATTGTCCTATTAAAATATTGCTTGAGGATATGCCTGAAGCAGGGGGGGGGGGTACTTACATCAGGCTCTACAAGCACAGTTAAGTAGCCGCTGCTGTTCAAGGTACCCTCAATTCGTAGGAGGCGAGATCGGTGGCTGCAACCAATGGCTCCCCCAAACCATCACACCTGACGTTTGTGCCCTATGCCGCTCAACAATGCAGCCCTCCAGGCTGTCCACGGTACCGTCGGACACGTATGCGGCCATCACTGTAGGACACGTTGAAGCGGAATTCATCCGAAAAGACTACAATTTGTAACTCAGCACCCCAATGACGGTGTTCACGTGCCCATTGCAGTCGGAGGAGCTTGTGATTTGTGGACAATAGAAGTCGACGTAATGGCGCGCATGCAACATCCAGCCCACAGCAAACGGCAACGAACCGATTTTGCAGACAAGTTCACATCTGTTGCAGTGCTACAGCTTCGAGTCTACATTGTGGATGCAACTGTACGGTCCTTATTACGAACAAGTTGACGGTCATCCCGCGCTGTGGTCATTTTTCCGTGGTCCAGTGCATACTCTTCACTGCCTACGACCTTCATCTGTCCACTGCCTCCACTTACGCTTCACTGTCGTAGCAGCATGCCCTGTAAGAGCCGAAATGTCACGGTGTGACAAACCTAGAACCGGAGACCGATCATTCTGCCCCGTTCGAACTCGGTCACATAGCCGATATGGCTCCCTCTGACGTCAACGAAGCATAGTGGCACTCACTTTATTGTTTCCACCTTGTTTGACAGCTCTGCACTGATTACACAGGGCGCAACACTGTCCTTGTCGGACCTACACGCAAGCGCTCTGCTCGGCCTACGTTTACCCGATCTGTCTGTAAACCTACTCACTTATTGCCTGTATATTCTTCTATACTTCCACCAAGTTTGGAGTTATTCGCATAATTCCTTCTTGGTGTTGCAACTTTCACAAACAGCAGTGTATAACATATCGAAGTTCCTTTATAGCGTCCTTAAGACATACAATTTTAAGAAGAAATAGTACATTAATTTGGCTCATTTTGTCTTTAGTTTGCATGTAATATATTGAAATATTTTATTATGGTGCAGAGAATTCATACAAATATTTATATTATCATGAAATAGAAACTACATTAGAAAAGTCAATAAAATTAGTAGAATTAAGTAAACTCGTACTTGTACTAGCAGGCACAATGCAAAATCAAATCCATAAAATCGTGGAAATGAAAATACCTAAAATTGTCTGAGTGAACACATTTTGGCCTTTGAATACCGAAATTTGTAACTACACAGTTTGTATTTAAGTATTCTGGCATGAGTTGTTCAGTTTTAGGCATATCTCGTTGCATGATTCACTGTTACTGTCTGATTTACTTCAGCGTAAACATGAATAACCTATGCATCATTGTGGAGTTGGTTCTTCTCTTCTCCGTATAGGACATAACACTGTGCATTTATGGTCCTCTACCCCTTGTACCATTTTACGCGTCGGGTGAGGGAATCACAACTATGGATCAGAAAGAGAAATACAGGGATGAGTGATCAACCTGGACCCAGAATGAGAGTGAGGGAGTTAGCTGGCCCTTGTAGCCTTTTTTTTCAAGTGGAGGAAAAATCCATTTATGGACTAACCCCGACTGTACTGGGATCGTGCACAAGGGAGTGTGAGCTTCACCCGAAGGTACTACTCACTAAGAAACCTCCACCGGAGAGAAGTCAGGTGACGAATTCCAGCAGTACCGCTATATGCACCTGCGGATTCATGGAGAGCGTATGGAGGTTGGCCGTATGGCCTAACCAAGGTGACATTGGATGCTAGGACATAAGCATGGCCGAAGTCCTGAATATGCCCTCGCGGATTCGTGGTGAGGGATGTAGTTGGGTGTAGTGTCGTTTCCAATAGGAAACACCGTCCTAATATGGTTGTTGCATCCTCAATGATAGAGGAAATAGTCATGTGTGAGTGATCCTACTTTATTTGCATTAGTTTTTAGTTCTTAGTTAATGTATTGTCTACCATGAGAGGGTAGAACGTGTCTTTAAGGCTAGTGGTGGTCACTAAGATAGCGTTAGTCATGTATACATGTATACATATAAAGTTAGTGTGTATATATGCATGACTGTTAGTTCTGTGCGTAAGCTGCGTCTAGTATGAGGTTGATTCTAAGTTGAATTTGTTCGCATAAGATTGATCATGACCATTATTTATAGCGATATGTTGTGTAAGTATGGGGGGAGGCGTTGCCTCCCCACCAGAGACGCCTTGACTAAGAGCAAGGACTTGCGGAACTGCCAAATGTCGGGGTGTGGTGTACAGTCATGGGTAATCTTATTACTTCTATGGAAGTCTTACGAGAGTATTTAGATACTTTTGGATGTCTATATCTGGGTCTCCCATCCCTATGGTCCTCTCAAATATGGACAGCGGTCTTTTGTGTTTATTGTATTCCGTTTCGTAATTGCCTAGTTGCTGTATTAGTGCGTTAGTGTTTTTATCTTTGCACTTATATACGTTGAAGCTGAGTCTTTTGATAAATTCCTCAACTGAGTGTAGTCTTAGTTCGTTGTGCAACAGATTGGCCGGTGCTACCGGTGGTTGCTTTGTGATTATTCGGATTATTCGGTTTTGTAGCGTTTGCAATTTGTGTAGGTGAGTTTTTGCAGCGTATCCCCACACAGGGTCTGCATACGTGATAATAGGCCTTATCAGTGTCTTATATAGGGTAAGGCCCATATGTACTTTATGCTAGCTGTTAATATTAAATAGTGTAAATAATTTATTTAGCTGGCCATTGGCCTTGGCTCTGATCGTAGTAATGTGTTTGCCCCAGGTGAGTCCCTGGTCCATTACAAGGCCTAAATAGGTCACTTGGTCCTTCCAGTCGATTCCTTCGCCTTGATATATTAGCGGCTGAAGGGCACGCTTGTTTTTCCTATGCAGGAGTCTTTTCGTGAAGATTATAGTCTGCGTTTTTCGTGCATTTACTTTAATTCTCCACTTGGAGAACCAAGGTTCTAGTGTATTGAAGGCGTTTTGGACACGTTGATGAATGATTCGCGGTTGGGTTGACTGCGTTACTAGAGCGGTATCGTCGGTATATATATTTGTTCGTTCTTACTAGATCGGGCTTGTCACATATGTATAGGTTGAATAGTGTTGGTCTCAGCAGACTTTCTTGGGGTACGCCTGCTTTGATTGGCTTAACGCTGGATACTGCGTCTTCTACCGTGGTGAAAAAGCGCCTACCGGAGAGGTAGTCCCCAATTAGGGCTACTGCCGAATCAGGGAATTCGTATCGTTTTAGCTTTTTAATTAGGCCTGCGTGCCATACCTTATCAAAGGCTCTTTCGATGTCTAAATATAGGGCGCCCGTTGACTGTTTCGTGTTAAAACCGTTAGCGATTTGTTCGGTTATTCGCAAAAGTTGGAGTGTGGTAGAGTGCTGAGCTCTGAACCCAAACTACTCAGGTATAAGAATATTGTTCTTATGAATGTGTTTCTTTATTCTCTTTAGTATTATCTTTTCCAGTACTTTGCTTATTGTGTTTAATAGGCTAATTGGCCTGTAGTTTACTGGAAGTGCTAGATTTTTATTTGCTTTGGGGAACAGGAGTATTTTGGCTTTTTTCCAGCATGGGGGAAACCTTCCACTTTCGAGTGTGAAGTTACAAATGTTTGCTAAGAGCTTTAGTGCTCTTGTAGCCGTAGTTGTTATTATTTGTATTGCTAGTGTTCGCCGCATAGAGGGTCGCAGGTTCGCGTCGCTCTTGGGCATGGATGTTTATGTGTAGTAATACAGAAAACTGCCAATAAACTGAAACAATGAAAGACGGTAAAATAAGGACAAAGGGGAAGTAGATGAACGGAACTAGGGCGAAATGGATGAAAGGAAATATGATAATGGAACAATGGGTGGGATGATGGCCGGGTTAACCAGAGGTCCAGAAAACCCACCCCAACGCCGTGTTGCCCACTAAATATTTCACTTTGCGGCTGCGTGCAATCGAACCCAGGCTGCCTAGGTGAAAGTCAAATGGTTTAACCACTCGGCCACAGTGCGCCCTCGTTGTCTAGTATAAAATTCTTAATAATGACCCAGTAGTTTTATTAACTGCTTCAAGAGTTTTACTGAGTTTATTTATTACATTCCCATGTTGCTTCCAGGTTTGTGTGTATTATTCATCACCTATATTACATTTTTACTGCATTACCAATTTGATTATTCATTAAATTCACGCTTGCTATTTAGTGTTATTATTATATTTGCTTGCTGCTTCCAGCTTTAAATCATTGTTTCTTAGCAGTATTATACTGCTTTATCATTAGCAGCTATTTAGTTGTGTGTATTCCATTATTGTTTATAGTTTTCATTATTGTTTACTGCCGTATAAAATCTTTTGCAACTTTATTCACTGCAGTGTAAGAGACTTTCCAAATACCAACTACTTCCGTGTTTGCTATTTACGCAATATATTTTCTGCTGTACAAGTCATACCTAACATTGCATATTAATACCGTCTGCGAGGGCATTTAAAGTCTATAGCACGAATTACAAGATTATTTTTAGATTACACTAGAATGCTAGTAGGTATCAACTTGATGCCTAAGTTACATATAAATTGTAAGTATTGTAGGAAACATTAATTTAACACAATTTCCGTTTTGATATTTTATTCATTTTATGTGCTCACTATACTTGCCAGAACTGAATCACTTCCTAAAATTCAGTTTTCATCTGTTAGGACACTTAACTCAAATATCTTTATGTAAAACAATGTTAATTTTTACCTGCTGGACAAACTAAATGCATTCTGTATATCATGTGCAACTAAAATTGTTTTGAGCAGTCACATATTCTAACAGAAATGCGTGTTAAAATTTATACAATGAGTCAACTGAGATACTCTGTACCTCACATAGCTCCAACTTCTTCTAATGAATTTTGTTTCCACTTGAAGGCATTGGCAAAAATCTGTCAACCGACTGGAAATTTGGTGCTCATTCAGATGATAGTTCTGTGGAGACGAGACATCTGGCGGGAATTCAATTAGGCTGGGTAAAATCCACACCAGATATCCCATCCCTAGAGAACAATTATCCGCATGAGTAGCAAAGTTTCATCCAATCAGAAACATCTTGATTGCTTTATTCTCTCACCTTTTGGTACATTAGGTTTAGGATTACTACAGAGGGATTTCGGCGCTGTGACCAGTCTTGGTCTATTGTACCTATGCCCCTTAATGGGGCATCCCTGGGGGGGAAGGATGAGGTGAGAGGAGACGGAGAGGGAGCCACGACAGCGCAGAGGGCAGTGGTCCTACACTTCCCTCAGATGTAAGCCTGCCCTGATACTCCAGGACAACGGACACGCCCTGCCCAATGTGGTTCGGAGCGCTCCCAGCGTTAACCGGTAACTGAACTACCGCAGGAGGAAGTGATTCACTCAGAGCATATCATCCTGCCATGCACCACCGAGAAACCCGCCGACACTTCTACCCTGAACGAGACCACCAAATGAGAGATGATGTGAAGTGATAATGGAGATGAAATAGAGGAACAGGAAATTCGGGGAATGTAATTACCATATCCTGTACTCACTTGGCGACCTGTGAAGGACCTCGGCTCCCGTGGATCAGGAATCGAACCTGGGCTTCTTGAATGCAGGCCACAGAGGAAACGGCTTGAGCTATCCCGCTCGGTTATTGGTACATTTTCATGAATTTATCATCTGAAAAACAAAGTTTAAAGCTGTTAGGCATTATGCTTTTGTTTTAAATTTTACACCAACATTTTCGGCGAAATTTTTCCCTGTATCTAACACAATGATCTTATGCTTTAACTTGTTCTTCAGTGAGTAAAAGCTATATAGAGACTGAGAAAATTATTAGAAAAATGAATTCTAGGAAAGAGGAATGATATGAGTACCCACCATAAGGTGTTGTGCCTCTAACCTCACATAATTACTCCGGCTGGTATCACAGAATTATTAAACAGATCTCAATCTGTAAACTAAGTGCATCAAGGATTATAACAGGTACCTGTTCTGTGTAAAATATATTAAAAATGTGAATGAACAATCAACAAAATGATGGGCCTAATTTTTCCAAAATGTAGTCCCTCATTGTCTGTTACATTCCATAAATTACAAGTGCTGAGCAGATTTTACTTACCGAGCTCCTCCATATTTCAAGTTGGATGAAGTTCAAATTTTGCAATTCATCTCCGAACCGTTTCAATCATCCGGCGAACCCATACTTCAGTGTAATGGACACTCATCTTCCGTTTCTATATATTGAGCAAGGATGTTTGGAGTAAGTAGGGCTGCATTCTATAAATTTGTGAATATGTCGTATTATAACTCTTTACAGACGTCTTTGTACATTTCAGATGTTATTGCTCTTCTGGTGTATCCGTGCAATAGATAACTTAAAAAGTTCTAAGCTTGTTGTTCTGGAACATTGGTGAAAGTTTTGGTAATTATAGGAATGCTACGGCAGTGAGTTACATCTCCTTTTCTCCAGATTTTGACATTTTGTTAACTCCATTTTTATTGCACTTGAATGTAGACTATATGTAATTTTATCATAACTTCAAACATTCGTAATTATTCGCCAAAACTCAGTTCATCGCAGGTTTCTAGAACGGTAATACTTTTATGAAATCGAATAAAGTGTTTACTAAAGAACAATTGCAAGTGTAAACAGAAACAATGAAAATAAAAGAGAGAGGAGATATCGCCGTACTTTGTTTTCTTTACTACGTACTTATGTAGTAGCAAAGAGGATATATTGCATTCACCCACAAATTTGAGGATGTGGCTTCACATGAAATACATGTTTAAGACCTTCTGAATTGAAAATAAAAAGTATTGTTTTAGATAAATACTTATTCTCGTGACTGTGATAAAAGCAAAGCTCACAAACGAGAGGTTTCTCAATTTTTTCAATCATGCGACACTTGGTTTCCGAGAGTACTCCTCCCACACTTCCAAGTATTCTTGATATGGAAAATGTAGCAAAATTTTGATTTTTTTCAAACATGGTCCAGCGATTTCGCTGTAAATGGAAATTGTTTAAGATATTTACATGGCATATAAAATGTATATATTGAATTTCCAGGAAATAGTCTGTGAAGTCATCTTCGTTTTGTATAAAATTTGCAAAAGTGTTAAATTGTAATAGGAAAAGAAAATATTTGCCCTAAAAGTTATCTAGATGCAGTCAAAGTTCACAGTTATACGTAATATTTGATTTTCTGTGTGTCTACAGATAAAACCATGTAGATAACCGTTTTCGAGTTAGGTATCACATACTAAGTATTTGAGATTTTAAAATATAACCGTTTTCTCAAATTGGAAGCTGGTATTCATTTTTTATTTTCTCTATTGCGTGAAATGAGTACCGAAAGTATTGTACTCCATAAAAATCCAATGACGAGATTTCACCAGAAATACGTATTCTGTGAATCCAAAAAAAGTTGCATTTTCACTTACTTATAGTAAGAAGGGAAATTATTATATTACATCAAAAATTTCATATCATTATTTCAGAGAAATGTATGTTCTGAGTTTCCGTAAACCCTAAGGAAAGGTATTCTTGAAACGGGTACGCGCATGTTCTTGTGTTTTGGCGTAATAAGATAATTCAACCAAATTATTTTCGAACATATCTCTAACATATACTTACTCTCCAGTCGAAGTTTTCGATGGCCTATCACAATCATGGAATTCTGGATAAAACTGGGAATTCGTTTTGAATACCTATTCTATCATATCCCCTTATGAAAATAGAATATGTATAAACATGTAAGTACTGCGTGTTTCTGTTGTGTAGTTTTAGCTTTAGTTTCATTACAACTACTGCTCGCCAAGCAGGCAGATCTGTCTTCCAGGAAGTGCAAGATATTTGACATCTTGCGTTAATAGCACTACTTTCACAATATTTATTGGGCAATCTCCATTTTATAGATCAAAGGTTTTGGGTATTACCTATCAACAGGCATTGAACAGCTTGAAGAATGGAATTTCGAGCTGTCTAAAAGCAGTCGAGGATGTTTCTGCAAACAAAAGTTAACAATATACAGAATGCACGACCTACCAAACGAGAAAAATAAATTTAAAAAAAAAAACAAATAGTCCAGTACTCTACACAAAAATGCTGTATTTTCAGTGCTGCGTAATATAGGAAATAAACTAAGTCTCGGACAAACACATGAAAATAATTTCTACTACTCACATCCACCAATAACGTCATGTGACGTTGAAGGAACTTCCTCCCAATATTTTTGTATTGTTCCAGCGAGATGCGCAGAAAATTAACATTCGACTATTTACGAATGTACATGGTTGTTCACTGTAATTCCCGCATCGAAAGCAATGAGGAGAATGGCTTATTGTAACGTAGGTTACATTTTGTATCCGTACCGCAGTGCATAGATATACTTGGTGACACGGACGTTTATTGATGTCTCGCCTGGCCTTGTATAGTACCTATGTGCGTACATTGATTGCTAAGGTGTATGTGATCCGATGTCTGCTGATGACCCTTTGCCTACAACGTTTCCACTCGAATACGTCTCGTTCCCTCAGCAGTCTGGAGAGCAAGCACTTCACATTGGTTTACAGTACATTGTCTGCATCTAGCAATGTGTTTGTATACCTGATTGTGTGTGTGTGTGTGTGTGTGTGTGTGTGTGTGTGTGTGTGTGTGTGTGTGTGTGTGTGTGTGTGTGTGTGTGTAATTTACGTCCTCCAACGTTAAGTCATATCGGACGATGAATGAAATTGGTGAAATGATGCTCAAATGAATCTGGGGTCCATGGAGCTTAGAGCTACCTGACATTCGTCTTAAATGATAAGGGAAACCCCCAGAAAAAACCTTATCCAGGTAACTCACCCTGAGACACTCGGGACCTCTTGAACGTGAGGCAGTTATGCTACCATCTACGCTACCTAGGTGGGCGTTGATTAGGTTCATACCACATTACCTCCTAATGGGAAGAAATGATATTTGAATTGAAAAACGTTCTGTAATTGCATCAAAGAGGTAATTCTAGTAGGACAATAGTAACAAAAGTTGGCGTAGCTAAATCTACAGTAGTGTTTACATTACAGCAGTTCAAATATACTGGTGCCAATGCAAGAGGTGCTCGATCTGGAAGATCAGTTCATATATGTACAGAATTCAGAATTGGCACTACCTTTATGAAATATGATCTCAAAAATTCTAATTCTGCATTTATAATTTTATAACCAAAATTTAGTTTTTTGAAATAGTTAATATTAAACAAATTGTGAAAAGTGAAGGTAATTGCATATTAATAGACCGATGTAGTCATTTAATTTAAGCTTGAGACTTCGACTCAACTTGGTAAAACTGGATATATCAGGTACCAGATAAAAGGAAGAAAGCAATGGTAATTACTATTTTGAAATCAAACAAACCATCAGATAATGTTTAACATCCAACAATACTTACAAGAGTATTAGTAAAATTCATGGAAAAAATTATTTCCAACCAATTAAATTGGTTTCTAGCAAAAAAAAAAACAACCTTAGTTTCATTTGAACAACCAGGATATAGCAATACCATTCAAAAAATGAACAGATTTTAACTCTTAGTCACACATTAAAACTGCATTGAATACAAAGTAAGACACTCTAGCAATATTTATTTACCTTCAAGGAGAATATTTGAAAGTGCATACTATCCAATAAACTTAAAGGTTCAGTAATCCAAGCAATCAGTGGATTCATTATTGAACACCTTATTACTAACAAATATAATGATAAATTATCAAAATATCAATAGATACACCATGGCATATCTCAAGGTGGTATTTAATCCTTAGTATTACCGTGCTGCTCAAAAGGTTACCCTGCATAACATCTATCATTAGTGGTTCCTGCACCTTTCATTGGTTGATGTGATGCTTTCATTGGTGCTTAGCACACGTCAGAGAAGCGCGGCAGTAACCCTCTCACTCTTCCGGGAATAATCAGTGCGTTATCTAAGATGTTTGTACTAACAAAGATAAAGCCATGGTATGCTTTTGAGCAGCACGATATTACAATACTCTTTAATATTTATATCCATGATTTTTCATGTCAGTTACAAAAAAATTCAATAAAAAGTCTTAATATTTGCAGGTGATGAGGTCTTACGGAATTCTGAACTGAAAAAGTCAAAGTCAGCTGCTGATAAATATAACACAGCAGCCCTTGATAACAATACAGAATTGGGCATCTAATAATTTAATAAAAAATAATACACTGAAAACTAAATATCAACTATTAATTTTTCGCTTCACTGTGGTGTTCCAATACAGTTAAACCTCGATATAAATATCAATTATTTACATTAAGGAAGAAACCATTAAATATTTCCCTTCAGCTAGAAGAAAAGCTCTCCCAGAAACATGCAAAACCAAATATTTAGGTATTGTTTCTGATATATAATTAACATGGAAAAAGCACATGGATACTATATGCAAAATGAAAATTGAGAAAAAGTTACCACTTTTAAAGAAATAGACAAGCAAGGAATGGAGAAGCACACACAAACTTTAAACACTCTTTGCATTATTCATATTAAACCAACACTTAAATACTGTGAAGAGGGGTTAATAGCTGCAAATGAAGTAAAGCTTAATATTCAGCAAAATCAAAATTCTTTGCCAAGTAACTGGAGCTGTTAAAATTACCCCAGTACTTGCTTCACGAATGTTAACAAATAATCCAAGACTTGATTTCGGCATTGAAAGAGCAGCCAATATACAATATGAAAAATTAATCAGACTCGCTTATAGTGAATGGGAGGAAAGAAAATCACAAGAAAACCTAAAAACTTAGTAAAGATTCCTTCAAAGTATAAACTTGAAAGAAGCGTAGGGACAGTGAAGCACAAATTAGTACAAAATTGAATGGAGAATATATTGACACATTGCTTCACTCACACTGTTTATTCACAGGACATGTTTCAAGAGCTCTTGCTCCTATCCTCAGCTGATACTCGACTAGTGCAAGTTGTAGTGGTTTCTTCTTTCTCCGTATTGTCAATAGATGGCGTGATGTACTTGTCAAAGATGTCCGGTGGTGGAGTTTGAAAATTCATGACTCTATGACGATTTTTGTTAATGAAGATTTTTTCCCATACGGAAAGGTCTATGGGGTGATTAACGTATTTTATTAGAGATGTTTCCAAATTGATGTCATGTTTAGTATTCAAAAAATGGAAAGCCACTGCTGATTTTTCTGTTTCACCATTTTTAATGTTTCTCATATGTTCTTTAGTTCTGATGTTAATATTTCTTTTTGTTTTTCCTATATAAATTTTAGGGCAAGTTTCACATTTGATCTCATAGATTCCTGGTTTTTCTTTGGTAGTGATTGAATTTTTGGGAGTGCCTTTTAACAAATTTCTGATATTAAACCTATTTTGAGGTGCAAGAGTTATGTTGTGTTTTGAGAAGATTTTTTGGAATTTGTTATAGGCTGATGGGTGGAAGGTGAATTTTTTAAAAAGTTTTTTCTCTTTTTCTCCTGTAGGTTCTAGGGTGGTGGTTTCTTTTATTTTCTTAGCTTTGTTGAGTCTGTTAACAGTTTTGTCTACTAAATTTGGGTTGAAACCGTTCCTTACTAAAATCAAAGAAATCAAACAAACATTAAAACTTCCTTACGTAAAAGAAAACATACAAACAAAAGTCAACCCTTTAGAACTATTTAATATTGAGTACTATTTACACTTAGCTGAATAATTTACAAAATCTGAAACCTCTTTATGTGTGCTACAACAAATGACACCCACAATAATAAATTTAAGATATGCTGAAAATGAATGGCTACATGTTTACATTTATGGTTCCAGCTTACCAAATAATTGTGGTACTGGTGCAATATACCTACTCTTATCTTCCCATAAAAGATTAAGTATAATTCCACAAATTTTGATGGAGAAATTTTGGCAATCCTTCAGAGCTTCGAAAATCTTCTAAATCAAATAAATGAATCTTAGAAAGTTGTATTATTACTTGCTTTAAAGCAGCTATAAAATCCATAACATCTGATATAACACTGCCTAAAAACCTAAATATTGCAGAATGCTGTAAAATCATAAAACAGTTAATCTAAGTAAAAGATTAATACTTCAAAGGATATTGCATATTACAGAATACACCATTAATACAATTTTGAGTCGAACTAATACTCACCATAATGAATACACCATAATGAAACACCTGACTTTCTACACAAGAAATATATTAAACTTATACCAAATCATCTGGTCCACTAAGTTAACACTCTATCAAAAGAATAATTATATCAACATATAATAAAATATTAGAGAAGATAATGTATTACAAACAAAAGAAGAACCATGGAAAAATTTATGTAACAGCACAACTAGAATCACTACACATATTACAAAGGAAATTCTCTGTAGCAACTTTTTGACTTCTAGCAGACGATAACCGTCTCAACAGACATTTATTCAGGATTACAGTGAGATCTCCGCTGTCTCCTTTCTGTATACTTACAGAAGAAATAGATGGAAACAACCTGCTCCACTGCCCAAACTTCAGTCAAAATACCAATGGAACATCAAAATACTGGAGTGCAAGAGAATGAATGGCTTAATTGTCAAAACTTTACATTAGATACTAACCAATAATATATGTTAAAGTAGCACAGAAAAATAGTTGTAATAAAAAACTCAACCTGAAAAATTATCAGTCAGGTATATAAACAAAAACAAAAAGGAACTACAACAGATCAGTATGAATATTTAATGATTATAACGTCAAACTAATGCTGCAAAACATAGTTTCACTCAAGCAGCTGCTAAATAATTCTTTAAAAACACAATAACACCAGAACAACAATTAGGTATATATAAGATAGATTGAGAGAATATCTTTATTGAGCTGACAAAAGGAATTTAAGAACTAGGCTAACAGAACACCCAAGAACCATAAAATATAAACAAATAGAAAAATTGGCAGTTGCTTTTCATTTTTGGAACAAAACCACCACGTTCAAAGAGGAGATTTAATTACAGAAACTATTAACAATGAAAGATGAACTTTTATCATGAGAGGAATTTCTTATTGTAAAGAACAATCCACATACATGATTGGAGGAATTTATTAACAGTGACGTGTCAAAATTAATTGGAAAATCTAATTGTAGCCCGTTTATTGACACTTCATCACGTACATTTTTATGCTCGTCACTCGATAATATACAAATGTAAGTGACAAAGTGTCAATAAACCGACTACAAATAGTTTTCCCAATTCACATTCCACATATCTTAAATTTTGACGTGCCTTCGCTGAGTGGTGTAATACACTTATGCAGGAAGTACTCAAAGAGAGGAAACAAATTACAAGACGTCCACATGACAGATTATTGTGAAGGCAGTGGACAGTTACCAATCACCTGAAGATGAGACTGGTATAGTCCTGGAAACGTTCATGTTTTAATAGTTCACGTGAATGAAATTTGAAGTTGTAATAAAGTATTCCTGAATTAGGCTTTTAATACTCAACCCTTTTGTACATTCTAAAAGAATTTGTTCAATACTTCTGCAACTTCATGTGGTTTGATAATTTTATGTTTGTCAGCCTTGAGTGTTACTGAATCATTTTGTAATAAGTCAGTTTGCTATAGTGCAGTACTCTAGCTGTTTTATTTACTTTTCTAATGGTTTAGACTATATTTTGCTATAGTAACCTCTAAATAGTTACTGATTCTTACTTTCTGGTATAGTTCTCTTTTATGACTGCATGAAGTCCTAAATCCTAATGTGATCTACACGTTGTCTCTTTTAGAGTTAGATATCTTTTCAGACTTAAATGGGAAGCAAAATTCAAAGAGAACTTTGAAGCACTGAAGAAAGCTATAGTACTTATTGCTGGTGCCAATAGTTTCTAAAATGGGATTCCATGATACACGTTTAAAATTTTGCTAAATTCATTCAGAGTATTTGCATTTATTTTCCTACAGTTCTGAAGTGTATATTTAGGTTTAGTTGTGGATGAAATGTTTAAGATTCTTGTTGGAAGGTTCACTGCAAGTGACAGGTGGTATATGATAAATAGAGAACTAAGTTGTTTGCTTTGAAGACTACATTTTAAATATTTCACAATTTTATGTTAATTCTCCTTTTGTTTTAAACAGAAAGTTTAGAGCATGTTCGAAATGCTTTATTAATATTTAAAATTATTCTAAGGGAGCTCTATAAAAGGCTATGTTGGTTAAATTATTATGGCTTTCATTTAATGAATGAAGTTAGGATCAATCTGAAACTTTATAAATCAAAGCACTTCTAAATTAGGTATATACAAACTCCACCTTTATGTAATTTCCTTCCAGAGATTTCTGCTCATGTAAAGAATTAGTTGAAATTCCTTTTATGTCAAGTGAGGTGCATAAAATGTGTGGTAGGTTTTGAGTATTAAGGTTAACAGCAAATTTATGTTTATTCTTGAGGCTCTTATGTGTGAATGAAATACATATGATTATCCTCATCATCATAATCACCATCATTATTGTTTGTATTGGGAGTACTTTTACTTGAATTAATTAAGGGTACCAAGCTATTCACCTGATTATTTCATTTTGCTTTAATTTTCTGTGGTTGTATTGATTAAGGAGTATACATAACCTAAACAGAGTCCCTTCTAGTTGCAGCAACAGGCAATTTACACATGGTGGCAAAATAATTGAATATGCTGAAGATACAACACTTATTGTAAAATTCAAAACAGCTGTAGAAGATAAATATAAAGTGAATAGAATAATGGATAAAGTTAGTAAACAATTTAACAGTCTTGATATGGTCTTACCTAAATCAGAGTGGATGCTACATGTAATAACAATATTAAAGTAAAAGTATAGGATACTCAACTGCCTGAACTTATATATACAAAACATTTTGAGTATTACTGTTGATAATAAGCTATACTGGGAGACCCATTCAGAAAGTTAGCAAAGAAAGTAAACAGTCGAATTTATGTACTGAGGGAAACCCAACATATACTACTCACAAAGAGTTAAAACAGATATATTTTTTATTCATCAATACATATATAAATGATGGAATAATTTTAAGAGGAAGTAACTGCAAAAAAGAAATACTAAAGGATTTAGATTATGGGAAGAGGCTATAAGAATTTTAGCCAAAATTATCATAATTGGTTCATGTAAGACCAGCTTTATTGGGTAAAAGGGTTTTAACTTTATCATCTATGTGTGTATTTAACTGTATAAAATATGTGCTTTTAGGAAGCCAATGTAAGAATAATATTAACATACACAGATATACCACTAGGGGGTTGGAGATAATTATTTTCAAACCATGCTAAGGGTTGCACTCACCAACAAACACATATTAAATAATGACCTTTATTAAATAACTATTTACTTGAAGCCATTAAAATATAAACAATGCCATGTTTAAATTAAAAAAAGAAAATGTTAAGCAGCACTTGCATAGTTCTACACGTTTGCAGTTCTGATTATAGAACCTTCAGTAAACTTAGCCTCTGCCAATGACACCTGAATTTTAATAGTGTGAAACTTAAAAGTTTTAAGTGAATCCTTATAACTTATCTATACTTTTGCGACTGCGGCGATGCACACAGAAGGTCCAGCGTGGAGAAATAAGGGACGGATAGTGCCGAGTGGACATAAAGAGCTTGCCTAAGCAGGAAAAGATAGCGCGGAGATAAAAGGCATGCCAAAACAGATAAATGGAACATTCTAGTGACATCTTGATTTATAGAGAACATTCGGTTTCTCGTTTGTTTTAAAACAGTCTAGAATTATCAATGTGATCGCCTTATGCCAGCGAGGGTGAGTAAGCAGAGTTATAAACAGAGTTGTAAGGAGAGTTGTAATTGAAGCTGGTGTGTGATGAAAGTGAGCGCTTTTGATTGTGGTCAAGGACCTTGGTAGATTGTAATTGTGTATGTGACGTGATTCTGCTACTGTAAGTGTACTTCTACGGAAATAAAGAACATTGTGAATTTCTGCAACTGGGACTTTTAATTCTACGGATCCACAAAGTCACCATTGGTGTCAGGAAGTGGAAAATTTGACAATAGACGCGGCATTGGAAAGAATTTACAGAAAATGGAAGAAATGAACACCGAGTTAACAACGAAGACGGAAACGGCAAATAATAACCTCGCAGCAGAACTGAAAGAAATGAAGACGGCTAATGACAAATTCACCATCGAGCTGAAGGAAATAAAGACGGCGAATGACAACCTCGTTACGAAAACAGAAGCGGCAAATATCAGCCTGGCCGCAGAGCTGAAAGGAATAAAGACGACAAATGACACCCTCGCTGCAAAGACGAAGCTGCAAACAACAACTTGGCCGCGAAGATGACCGAATTGACCACAGAAATGAGAGGGGCGAATGAGGCCCTCGCCGCAAAGTTTGTAGAGCAGTTTACAGGCGTGAAGGAGTACGTCACAGAGCTAGGCAAGTGGATGGGTCAAGTGCACGAGCGCGTTGAAGACCTGGCAAACCGCGTTCACGACCTGGAGGGAAAGGCCAACAGTAACACAAAGACCCTGAACGCCATTGGAAGGACGTCGTCGGCAGGAGGTTGAAGGATTTAAAGCTCGACAGTCCGGGACGCGACTCAACATCTGCGCGCTTCAAACCGCCGAAGTACGACGGCACGTCAACGTTCTAAGACTTCTGACGTCAATTCAACACAATGGCCAAGCACAACAAGTGGTCACCCGAGGAAGCGACCGCACAGCTAATAGCCAGCCACGAGGGACGGGCCGCAGAAGTCCTGAAAGCGGTCCAGACAGCGACGGCGCACAAGGACATCTGGGAAGCCCTGGAAAACCGCTTTGGAAACCACTGTTTAGCCGCATCATACTGAAGCCTCCTACACCTTTTTTGACGGGATGCGAGACCCGGAGATTCGTCAGCGCCTAGTAATCGGCGACTACAAAACCATTTACGTGGCACTAACGGCAGAATTTAGGATGGAGGCGGCTAAGGTGACAGCTACCCCGATTTCCATAACAAAGTGTATCCGCTACTCTGGAGACCGAAGGAAACCCGAGGTATAACGGCGAACACCAAATGGTGTGTGTTGGGGGTGTGGCCAGCTGGGACAGCTGGAGAAAGACTGCCACGCCAGGAAGAGCATCCGGAAAAACGAGTATGGCCCGGCTTGGCGAAGGATACTGGGTGCCAACATCACCATCCCCTCGAGTGACACTGCCTGCCGTCACCCGAAGGATTTATGACAGCCTCATTGCGGACGGTTGGGTGAGAGGGAAACCATACCGCGTGCTCGTAGATACGGGCAGCCGTGACCATCATCAGACCTGACGTGGATAGGGGTTTGCCGTCGAGGAAACCAACGCATCGGGCGACACCTTGACTGTGAAGAAGGAGGCTCTGCTGAATTTGGCCTTGGGAGGGAGTGCCAAGCGTCAGTGTGTGTTCGTCGATAAGGTGGCTGAGGAGGTCATACAAGGACTGAAAGTCCTCAGGAGCCACGAGACGACGGTCGACGTTAGCAGGAAGGTCCTGCGGTTTAACGGAGAAGAGATGATATTTCGGCCAGCCAAAGTGCCTTGGAATATTCAGGGTCATCTTGAAGGAAGAAGTGGTGGTCCCCGCGAGAAGTGAGGTGGTGGTGACGGTGCGACTGGAAGGCCATGGGCCGAACAGCATGTTTCTGGACCAGAAGAAACCTGTGCACGGACTCTGTGTAGCCAGGACATTGCTGCCCTGCCGAGAAGAGGTGCCAGTGAGGCTGCTCAGCCCAACGGACACCGATAACGACATCCAGGCCGGGACGGATTTGGGAACGTGCGAGCCCATGGTCAGCATAACAGAAGTCGACAAGTCACAGGAGCCAGTGCCAACGCAACAAATGGGTCCCCGGCTAGAAGGCTTATTGGAGAGGGCGGCCGAACTCCTGAGCGCCGAACAGCTCGAGAAGCTTTGACAACTGCTGAGACATCAGTGCGTCTTCAGCGACTACGACCGCAAAGACCGAGTGCTCCACCACATCGACACTGGAGATGCCAGGCCGATTCGGCAACCACCTAGACGGGTTCCACAGGCAAACCAGCTGGCGATGCGGGACATCCTGGAGGACATGAAATCCAGAGGAGCGATTGAAGAGTCTGACAGCCCTTGGTGTTCCCCTATAGTTCTGTTGATGAAGAAGAACGGCGAAATACGCTTCTGCGTGGAATACAGGAAGCTGAACGCTGTCACCAGGAAGGATTGCGTCCTGTTACCCCGGATTGAGAACACCCTGGACACGCTGGCTGGGGCGTAGTGGTTCTCCACCCTAGGCCTGAGCCGGGTTACTGGCAGGTAACTCTAGGCCCGAAAGACAAGGGCAAGACCGCATTCTCGACAGGCCAAGGGCTTTAGCAGTTCACAGTTATGCTCTTTGGTCTCTGCAACGCACTAGCTAACTTCCAGCGCCTCATGGAATCAGTGATCAGAGGACTGACTTATGACGCCTGCCTGCTACACATGGACATCATCATCGTCGGTAAGACCTTCGAAGACCATCTCGACAACCAGAGTAAGGTGCTACAGAGACTGAAGGCGACTATCTTGAAGCTAAACTCAAGGAAGTGCCAGCTCTTCCGCAAGGAAGTCAATTACTTGCGCCACATTGTGTCACCAATCGCAGTGGCCATAGACCCGGAGAAGACACAGGCCGTGAGATATTGGCCTCGGCCAAAGGTTAAGAGAGAATTTCGCAGTTTCCTAGGGCTCTGCAGTTATTACCGCCGTTTCATAAAGGGGTTCTCCCACATCACCAAGCCCCTCACTCGTTTGAGAGAAAAACGCCGGTCTTGTGTTTGGATGGAGAAAGCAGAAAACGCTTTCCAGATGCTGAAGAAGACACATTTCAGTGCTCCTATTCTAGGATTTCCACAACCAGGTGGTGCCTTCATTGTGGACACCGACGCCATGAACCACTGCATTGGGGGTGCCCTATCCCAGATCCAGTGATAGCCTACTACAGGAAGACGCTATCCAACGCAGAGAAAAACTACTGCGTTACTCGGTGAGTGCTACTGGCAGTAGTAAAGACCTTGGAGCACTGCCACAATTACCTGTATTGTCAACCATTCCAACTATTGTCTGACCACTCCGCCCTAACCTGGCTGCTCAGCTTTAGAAACCTGGAAGGCCAGACAGCCCACTGGGTCCAGAGGCTGCAGGAGTACGACTTCAACTCTGAACACGGTAGAGGGAACAGCCACGGCAACGCAGACACCATATCCCGAAGACCCTGCCGTCGGGAGTGCGGTCAATGCACAAGAGTGGAAAAGAAGTAGCATGCCGCAGCTGTCAGAACGGTTAAGGCAGTGTGTGCGGATGGTTGGGCTAGCGCAGGCTTGAGGAGGTAGCAGCTGGTGGACGCCGACTTGGGGCCACTCTAGAGGGAAGTGGAGGCAGGGACAAGACTGACCTGGAAGGACATCAAATCAAGGAGCGCCACATACAAGTCCTACTGGGGCCAGCGGGACTCACTAAAGGTAAGACAAGTCTTGATTCTCCGGGTTGATTGTAAGACGCAGAGAGAACGTTGGTACTTCTCTGAAGTAAGGTCCCGGAGGTCTTGGAGGAAGTGCACGGCTGTACTTCCAGAGCACACATGGGAGCAAACCGAACGATTGACCATCTCCGGCAGCGATACAACCGGCTGATGCTCGGAGCAGAGACTAAGAGGTGGTGCCATCAATGTCACGTGTGCGAGGTGAGTGGCGGTCCCCAGACTAGGAGAAGGGGTCGCATGCAGCAGTACAACGTCGGAGCGCCATTCGAACAGATCGCCGTCGTCATAGTTGGACCATTCCCAGTGTCCGACCGAGGCAACAGGTACCTGGTGGTGGTCGTGGGCTACTTCACCAAGTGGCCGGAAGTATATGCCATCTCTAACCAGGAGGCGAAGACAGCTACAGCCTGCCTCGTGGAGCAACAGTTCTGCCGTTTTGGGGTGCTCTTAGAGCTCCACAGTGATCAGTGGACCAATTTTGAGTCCAACGTAATGAAGGTGGCACACAACACCCACACAACACACCTACATCCGCAGTCGCAAGGCATGGTCGAGAGATACATCAAGAACTTAGAAGAACACCCGAGGAAGGTCGTGGCCAGGCATCAGCGAGACTTGGACGTCAAGGTGCTACTGTTCTTGCTGGCCTACTGCTCGTCAACACATGACACCACAGGGATGATACCAGCCAGCTTAATATTCGGCTGATAGTTACGCCTCCCTTGTGAACTGGCTTTTAGGAGCACCCCGGTCGCAAAACAGCCAGCAACCGAGTATGTGGAGATCCTGGTGGACCATCTCCACGACATGCATGAGTTGGCTCGCCAGAACATCCAGAAGGTGAGCGGCCACGTGAGGACCCGTTACGACAGGCAAGCCAACAGTCAAGGTTCCAGGAAGGTGACCTGGTCTGGTTGTACCACCATACCCGGAACAAGGGACGCTGCCCGAAACTTCAACAGCCGTGGCAAGGACCGTACCGGGTGGTGAAGACTTTAACGACGTGGTCTACCGCATCCAGAAGGAGCCCCGAGGGAAGAGGTTGGTGATACACCTGGATCGTGCAGTTCGCTACGATGGTGATGTTCGGACGACCAGCCTTGAGGAGACGGCAGTGTTGCGACTGCGGCGATGCAGAGAAAAGGTTCGGCGCGGAGAGAGAAGGGACGGATAGTACAGAGTGGAGTTAATGAGCTTGCCTAAGCAGATAGAGATAGTGCGGAGATAAAAGGCATGTCAAAACAGGTAAATGGAGCATTCCAGTGACATCTTGATTTATAGAGAACATTCGGTTTCTTGTTTGTTTTAGAACAGTCTAGAGTTAACAGTGCAGGTATATATGAGATCGCGACACGACAGCGAGTGTCGCTAAGCAGAGTTGTAGACAGAGTTGTAATGAGAGTTGTAACTGAAGCTGGTGTGTGATGAAAGTGAGCGCTTTTGTTTGTGGTCAAGGTCCTTGGTAGATTGTAACTGTGTATGTAACGTAATTCTGCTGTTGTAAGTGTACTTCTACGGAAATAAAGAACATTTTGAATTTCTGCAACCTGGCCTTTTAATTCTACGAACCCACAAAGTTACAATACTTTATATGTTATTTTATAAACGTAAAATAAAATTAAGCGCGCAAGTATGAGATGAAATGCACATATTTCTAAATAATAATTGTAATGAAATGGTTTACGGAAACACTGTACATATATCGGACGCGATCAACTGATTTAGTGCTCCCAGGTCGGTGCACGGAAGCATTAAATTAAGTGCGCCGTCAAATGACTTGCGGGTCGTTGGGTCGTTGCACTGCGTTTGGTTAAGATTCCAGGTACACTTACAAGAAAGAGAGCAATGTTCATTCAATTCTGATTGTTTTACTCATTTTCGAAACATTCTTAATGGTGTATTTGAAACATTACTTCAGTGATAAACAGCTACCATTTCTACTGACCTCCTACTTGTTTGAATTTCAAGGAGATATAAAATTATAATAATATTAATGCGCATCACAAAAATATTAAACAGAAAATAAACAAACAAAATTAACTTCTTAAAAACCGCTGTCCTAATCCCTAACTACCACTGCTTACCCATTGTGAGAACTGCATTTTCATAAGAAGCCATTTTATGGCACAGCTTGCTTGAGAATTAAAGGTGCTCTAATTATTTAGAAATTGTAAAAGTCACTGAAAGTCGGATGCATAAGAAATTACATCTAAAGATTAGTACACATGTCTGCTACAGAGTTTTACAAATACAAATATAGGGAAAAAAATAATTATGTAGAGTAACGGATTTCGAAAATAACTATAGCCAGAGGTTATATTTGTATATAAGCTACTCATCATTATCTCTTGTGTGTCAGTAGATATTCCCTTATCAACTTGTTATGTAGGTGTCATGTAGCTGATAAGCCGTTTGGAGCACTTGATTAATGTTAGCTGTAAAACTAACCTTAAACATCAGTGTAAGCTAGGCTAGCAATAACTGCTTTGGATAAAGCTGCAGCTAACTAGACCAATCAGACCCTTCAGAAGAATGCAATTCAACAAAATCAACAAATAAATTGTTACACTGTATTATTTAATTTAACCTCCAGCAACAATTAGTGTTGGTCTGTATACACATGAAATTTTGAGAAGTAAACATTGCTAGAAGTAAAGGAGAACATATTGATATATAGTTTACTTAATTAGGCTCCCAACAACAGAAAGTGCTGATATATTTGCACATGAAATTATTGGAAGTAAAGGAGAATGCAAATGCTAATTTCGCCAAGCTTAGCAACAGAAGCAAATCAAACTCCTCCATTGCGTTTTAAAGTGTAAGGAAAAATAAATGTTCTCCTGCCTTCACTTTCTTTTCCGTAATTAATGTATAATCTAAAAAGTTGCATTTTTTGTATCGTATCATGTTTTATTAATTTCTGAACTTCGATGTATTATATGAGGAAAATATATAATATGCTACACTTTAATGTACGTTAAATATCGAGGGTATTTTATTACGGACAATTATGAGATAAACACAGTAAAAAGAGAAATAGCCACCAAGGCTTAATTGAGACTTACCCAATGATAACACGTTCAGTTTTCAAACTATGCTTCTAGTGGAAGTTGATTGCAAACTTGTTACTTTTCAGTATCCCTTATATTAATATTTACTTATTCACGACTGGCTTTGCTGTCTTCACATGTGGAAATGACTGAATTTAACACAAAATGGATACCAATCTAACGCCAACTGAGAACTTTTGGCACCTCAATTATTCGAGCCGACAACAGTATAACAATAATTGCTTGTTAAATGGCAGAATTCTGTCATTCAAGTAATAACGAAATTAACGTAATACACTGTGCCTTGTTCTTAAGCAGAAATATTTGTTTGCTATAAAACTGTACGTATTTTTCGATAAACTGTTGTATGGTTGGCAAACCTATCTGAACGCAGCGGACAAGTTTCAGCTGCAGAAAAGGCATTTAACTATCGCATCCTTCCTCCTTAGGTCCGACGCAAATCAAAGCATTGGCTTCAGCTGTGGAATGCACACTGCAAAAAAAAAGAGAAAATTTAGAACAAAGAAAGAAAAGTTAGCAATGCTGAGCCATCTATCGATACCACTTACTCCTGTAAGATTAAATTCAGTATGGAATTAATTTAATCTATTCACATCTACAAATGTGTAAATAAATCCATACCCCCAGAAAGTTGAGACATTTTCGGTTTTGGATGATTAATTGTTAATAACGTTTGAATGGATTACCGTGAATCCAAAAAATGACATTTTAGATTGGGGCTTAAACTAGGTGGTGAGTAAAGGAATTAAATACACTCACACAGCTTTCTTTACTCAATTCAAATTCGTGGTATACCTCGTATGATAATAAAATTAATAAGACTAATCTATGTAGGTTATGTTATTCATGATGTCAAGAAACAAATACAAATTACAAACTAGGGAATAAATAAAACAGTTACAAAAGAGGATAAAAGTACTTCACTGCATGTTGGCTGGCTCACAAATTAAATTTAATGTATAAAAAGAATACAGTAGGCTAAAGCAATACACCAACGTTTTGGTCGCTATGTGATGACTTGAAGTTCTGTTTTTCTTACACGAACAAGGTGAAAGACTGCCTCTACATGCTGACATCCAAATCTAGGGGCCCCGACTTAGATTTCGGCATGGAGGTTGGGAATTTTTATTAGCTGGAGTCATTCCCCTTCTCCTTTGAATTTGTAAGTTTGAGGGATGAACACTCCTTTTAAAGAGGGAGAGAGACAGAGAGAGAGAGAGAGAAATTTAATAGCATTTTACTGTCAAAAAGAGTCTAAAGAATATTGAATTTGCTGGTAAGGTAGATGAACGCTCCTGTAACATAGAGAGACAGAGAAAGAGAGTGAGTAGAGTCTTGCTGTCACAAATAGTAAGTATAACAATTATTTCTGTTATGATTAACAGTACAAAAATTGTGTGCCTTAAGGATATCTACTCCAGAGAGGTTATGGTATTCAAAAAGTATTAAGAAAGATCAATGGATTTGTGAACAAAAATGCTGTCTGGTGCATCAGATACAACATTGATGTGTACAAATGTATACGGAGCCAAATATAATTTAGCTAATTAAGGCCAATAGATTGAGATGGCTAGGATATTTTTATAGGATGCACAATAGTAGTCCATATACAGAATTCATTTACTGATCCACTTTATGCAAGCAGAAAAGCCTGAAGGTAACCAACAAATGGCTCGTCGATGTGAAAAACTATCTTCAAGCTATGCAAGTTAACTATTGGGGTGGCCTTGGGCTGGAAAGGCCATTGAACAAAAGCAGAAGAAAAATAAAGTTATAAAGGTCAGTTGCATTGTAATTGCATTTATTTAAAACTGTGACACTGAGATGTTCGGGTATTTTATACATTACAATTATATTTGCTGATGCGATTAACTGTAAGTTGAACTCAGTTTTCTTTAAATACTGAAAACAGACACATTATTAATAGGGAAGTATTTTTCATTTGTTAGATTATCGAAGTTGGCCTACTTATTTATACTCACCTCCACTTTTAAATGTTAGAGCTCAACTGAAAGGTTTTCAAGGTCATTGAATGACTCTATTGCTCAGAGTTTGATAATTAAATCATTCTTCTTCGTTTCTCCCTCCCAGTATTTAGGGATTAGATTGTCTTTTTTAGAATTTTACATACAGTTAGGTGATCGATGCTCATTAAATCATCTTCACTATATGTATACACTATGGTAAAGTCACTAACCCAGTCTCGGACAAACATCCACTCAAATAACCATTACCTGAGATTAATCTGAACATTGCAAGAGATGACTTGCTAGGTAGATCTGGAACTGTTTTAAGTGTATATGGAGATCCTTCCAATTAATTTTTTCAGAGGAAATAAGATATTTGTTATAACTGATTTTTTATTCTTTAATTAATATTTAAATCATGTCATAGGGGATATTTTTTTCGTTGTTTTAGCAGTTATGGAACCCTTCTTGCTCATTCCCATATTACTCAACTCATATGTTACAGTATATTACATTCACATCTACATTACATTTACATATATGATCCTCTCATTATTGTACAATTATTATTTACATTACATTAATAAATTCTCTAACATACTTAATGCCTGTAATGGAAGTTTTAGTTTGAACTTTTTATATGAATATCCAGTTGGACAGTTTTGTTTTCTGTTCTGAATATTAGTCATAAGAGAACGTAGTGTCAACATGAAATGACAATATAAGAAAATGATGAACGGTTGCTAGGAGAAGAAAATCAATAATCTTAATAGAGATATATTCTGTAATCTAGTTTCATGAAGATAAAAAACTTTTAAACAGTGATGAGTGGATGTGCAGGAATGAGGAATTTTATATAATTAATGGAAAGTATTTATTAAGGAAGTAAGGATTTATCGATATGCTGGAGGTAACCTGCAATGATTGACTAGGAAGAAGTTCGAGTAAAATGTAATTCATATTCATTTATTGCATCTGTAAATCATACATTCATGATGTGGAATTGTCAAATTACTAACTACACAAAAAATAGTAACAAAAAACAAGAATTACAATAAGTTGTTAAGCATAATAACCAAATAAATAATTAAAATTGACATTCCTTTTATTCCTACCCTTTGTCATTTAAATAATCTTCTACTGAGTAGTAACACTTTTGTAACAAATACTTCTTTGATGTGTTTTTAAACTTTGTGAAGGTGATGTGGAATTGTCAAATTACTAACTACACAAAAAATAGTAACAAGAAACAAGAATTACAATAAGTTGTTAAGCATAATAATTAAATTAATAATTAAAATTTGCATTCCTTTTATTCCTACTTTTTGTCATTTAAATACTCTTCTACTGAGTAGTAACACTTGTGTAACAAATACTTCTTTGATGTGGTTTTAAACTTTGTGAAGGACTCAATGTTTTTTATTTCAGTTGGCAGTTTATTGTAGGTATGAATTCCGTTGAATTTAAAACTGTGCTCATACATTTTCTTTTTATGATAGGTGACATGTAAGTTTGAGCTATTTCTCGTGCTATGGTCATGAATATCATTGCCTTTTTTAAATTTATCTAAGTTCGTTTTAACCTGTACTATTATTTCTAAAAGGTAAATGCTTGGTAATGACAATATGCCTAATTTTTTTGAACCATTGCTTACAACTATCTGTTCTCTTTAAATTCATCATAATTCTAATTACCCTTTTTTGGATTCTAAATACTTTGATAATGCTACTATTATTTCCCCATACTGCTATACCATAAGAAATTAATGAATGAAAATTTGCAAAATACGCTATTCTTAATGTATTCAAATTTACACTGTGCTTCAAAATTGATATTTGGAAACAAATGCTACTTAATTTCTTCATCACTTTCAATATGTATATTCCAATTTAGACTGTCGTCCATCCAAACTCCGAAAAATTTTGTCTTTCCTGTATATTTAATTTCATTATCATCCATTGTAATTCCAGGTAAAATAACTGCCTTATTGATTTTATTATGAAAACCCAAGCCTGACTCTTATCCTTATTTATAACTAATTAGTTATTTTGAAACCAAATTGATACTTCTTTCAAATTATTTATTACATTTTCTTTGAGTTCTTCATCATTTTGACCTGATATCAAGAGGCTCGTATCATCTGCGAATAAGGAGCATTTTAAAGAATTTTGTGAATAAAGTACCAAATCATTAATATACAAAATAGATAGCAATGGCCCTAAAGCTATCCCTGTGGAAAACCACAGTTTATGCTAGCAGCTTTTGATTTTATAGTTTTTATTTCCTTTGTAGGTTTAGCAACAAACTCTATTTCTATTATTTACCTTCGCTCTCTCAAGTAGGAGACAAACCAGTTATTTGCAGTTCCCCTAATTCCATAATGAGATAATTTCTTTAATAGTATTCCATGATCAACTAAATCAAAAGCTTTAGACAGGTCGAGGAATATTCCAATACATTTTTCCAAATTGTCAAGCTTTTGGTGCACTTCGTCTATAAACTGTATCAGTGTAGTATTAATGGACTTTCCTTTTTGAAAGCCATGTTGCGATCAGAAATTACATTAAATTTTGAAATAAAGTTGCACAATCTAATAAAAACCACTCTTTCCAATATTTTGGAAAAGATCGATAGCAGTGAGATGGGTCTAAAATTTTGAGCTTCCAATTTTGGTCCCTTTTTATACATTGGCTTTATTTTTGCCATTTTAAAGCAGTCTGGGAACCTACCTCCACTCAATGATAAATTTATTAGGTGCACTAATGGTTTTACTAAGTGGGCAGAGCATTGTTTTACCAAGAAATTTGAAAAACCATCCTAGTCAGTAGAGCTTTTATTTTTCATGCTTTTTATTATAGTGTGAAGTTCATCTTCTGTTGTGGGTGCAAGAAAGATAGTCGGATATGTTTTATTACTTATTATTTTACCTTCCGTTACTTTTGACTCCCCTACAATCAATGTTGGTACCCCAGCATAATACTGACTAAAAACCTCTGCAACCATCCGAGGATCATCTATAATTTCGCCTTCTTTCTGGAGTTTGTAGTCATCTCACGTGGCTTTGGTTTCCTGTTTTATAATTTTCCAGGCAGTCTTAGATTTATTTATTGAATTTGCTAATTGTATATCATTGTACAGTTTCTTTGCTTTTCTAATAACCTTATTATAGATTCTTTTATAATTCAATAAGTACTGTGTCAACGTTTCTGATATTTTCTTTTCCTTTGAGATTTTATTTACAAATCTTAACCTTTTACTAGATATTAGAGTACCTTTGGTCATCCAATTTTGCTGCTTATGCTCATTCGTTTTAAATTTTCTCCAAGGACACGCAATACTTACATGAAACTTAAGAATGCTGACAAATTCTAGAAAGGCTGCATCTACATTTAGTTTAGAATAAACATTTTCCCATTCCTCTCTAGATAGCAAATAATTTAAATAATCAATATTCTGGTTCCCTAAGCATTGCTTATACTGATATGTGTCACACTGTATATTTGTTTTGAGGTTCCTTTGGTTATATATAACAAATATTTGACCATAGTGATCTGATCATACAGTGTCAATAATCTCAATATTATATTGAGTAGCACGTTTATTAATGATCAGCTGGTCTATTGCTGATTTAGATGTATTTGTTACCCTAGTGGGCAACTTCACTACAGCTTGCATGCCATAAGTGAATATTAAGTTATCCAAATTTACTCTTTCAGGGTTACTACTCACAGAGTCAATATTAACATCCCCTATTATTACTACATTAGTTCTTTTGCACAAATTCTCTAGTAAAGTGTTTAAACTTTATAAGAATTGCTGAACATTGCTACTTGGATTCCGATATATACAAATTATTACAGTTTTATGCTCAACCAGCTCTATCATACTGATCTCAAAAAATTTTTCACATGCCAGATAATCAAATTTCCCAAGTTTGTTTACTTTGATCCCATCTTTTACGAACATGCGAGAACCCCTCTTATTTTTTTGTTTTCTACAATAGGAGCTGACTAAGGTATATCCTTCCAGTTTAAACATTTCTATTTCCTCCTGTTTGAGCCAATGCTCTGTTAAGGCTACAATGTGTATGTCCTTTAACATATTTAAGAGAATTTGTAAATTAATTTTTTTGTTTCTCGCTCTTTGTATATTTTGGTGAAATATTTTAATCCCTGCATTATAAGAGCTATCTGTTGTTGCACCATCTTTACTATGGTATTTGAAACTAAAATCATTTTGGCTTGGTTGAACAGTTGGATATGCCCTATTAATTTTTTCAAAATTTGTTTCACCTCCTACTTGCTTCTCGAGTTTTCCTGCAACAAATCCACTATATTACATACCATTTTACTGAGAACATATGTACCTTTCCTGTTAACATGCAGACCGTCTCTACCTAGGCATGAATTATCACAAAATTTATTTGGATTCATATATATCACCTTTTCTTTATCACACACCTCATGAATAGCACTGTTTACTCTGTCAATATATGAGTCACTAACACTCCTTCTGTACAATATACCATTTACAAACACCCTGTCTGTGGGAAACTGCATTCTTGTAGCAGATTATACAATTATCCAGATTACACAATTAAATTATATATTACGAAATCGTACTTATCTAAAATTTTATTTATGTCACTAGAAACCACACCTGAAAACAAGAGATCTCATGACTCTTATTTAATCAAACACAATCCTCAAGGAACAATTCAAACTACAGCGATGTTACCCTGTTACATCTGGCTTCCCGATCTGGGTCTTTGAAACAGTCAACGTGCGTCCTATCTGCTACAAATGGAGAAACTGGTTACATGCCTAAACTTAAAGAATTAGAGAAGTCTTCCTGAAGTGCAATCTGGAGATAACATTTGTTGGGCACTGCAACTTCAAGATGTTTAAATCTGACATTTAGCTGCAAGTTGTTCAGTTCCAATATTCACTGTTCCATCAGCTATATCTTTCCTAATGATTGGCTCTAATTTTCATATAATATTTTTCAGTCTTTAGGACATATTTTGGGATCCTTAGGATGTAAAAAGTAAATATGTTTAGTACATTTTGTTTTATTTTTAGTGAATAAATATTTAGCCCTTGTGTGAGGTTCCCGTCTAAGTCATTGTAATAAATACGACTCATCTAAAAATTAATAATCATTGACTCCTTGTTTCATAATCAAATTTTTAACCTCTTAACTAAAGCATGCATATTTTTATTTTATTTTATTTTATTCCATCTACAAACTCCAAACTCTCAAAAGCTATCTCATTATACAGCATTTAGGTATCGACTGGTATACCCACAGTGGGAGAGAATCCACTGGAAAACTATAGGTCTATTTACATTTCGGAGATGTTTAATCATATTATAAATTTAATTTATGTTACTTATTTTATGACAGTCAGTAGAAATAATAGCCTGAATTTGGAATCTGATAAGAAAGCTACGCTGGAAAGGTTGTTTGTCCAGGCGAATAGATTTTGCAAGGAATTATAAAGTTTATGTGAGTGCATTAATCATCTGGATATCTTACATTTGTGATCTCAAGAGCATATGCTTTAACTTCTATAGATAAATTCTTTCTTTTCAAAATCTGCAATTATATCAAGATTGTACTGTAATTCAATTATGTTCACTGAGTTGTTAAGATGCATGAGGGGTGCTATTCTCTTTGGGTAATCTAGTTTATTCCTTAGTTGTTGATCTCTCTGTATAAAGGCTAATTGAGTTTTCTAACTGAAGGTAGATGTATGGTGTTTTTACCACTGTTTTATTCTCTAGAGGTCTCAAGAGCTTTTCATGTGTTAACTCTGTCATTATATACCAATATATCTTCATATAAACTGAAGCTAATTCGAGTTGATTATAATCAATATAAAGCAGGTACATGTTCGTTGCTCGCATTTTATTAGCTTTAATCAAAATTGATATTGTTGAATTATACAGCATAATTATGCAAATGATTTTTCACAGTAATGGTGAACTTAGACAGTTTAGTGTCTGCCACCACTGCTAATTTATTTAATTGTTATTTAATATTTCAGCAGCAATATAGTTCTAAATCTTATATGCAGTAAAATCAATTATTGACTGTGTCCTATATGTAATCAAGAGCTTCATTAAAAACCCTCATATTTAAAATAAGTACTATGTGAGTGGTTGCTATTTATGCAGTGTGAAACATATTTTTATTTCTTCTGTATCTTCTTTCAATAATGTGGCTAAATATTATTTTTTGGGTGCATTTTATCTTTGTCGAGAATAATTATCTATCAGATTATATTTTCTTGTTTGAGGGATTCATTGCTTCTTTGGTCCTCAACAAAAGTTTCGCTCTTTGTTTCCATACTTTGACTCAGGAATTTAAATAAAATGTTTTCTTTGATTCTTTTAGGTGGAATACCTCCAGTCTTGCTTTTAATGCAGCCCCATGATCCAAGCACAGGTCTGCAGTGCAACCAAAATACCACAACGGAAAATTCTTCTTCAGCATCATGTGATTCACCATATTGCTTGAGTTACAAAACATTAATAAAGTATTTTTAAAAGCCAAATTCATAGTAAGGGTGTTTTCCGTCAAATCTACCACTTTCCAACGTTAATTTAAGATCATGCAATTCTACTATTCAATTTGTCAACCTAGAATACAAGCTAGCTATTACTTCTCAGTTTAAATTTCCAGTGAATACATATTTACAAATTCCTACTGTTTATAGAGCTAAAACTTACAAAGAAAAGCAGAACTGTCTGAATTTATGAACCATATAATTCGAAAGCAGAAACTTTTATAGATATTAAGCTTGCTCCTTAAGTTCACAATCTTTATGAAATGTTTAAGATTTATTCCA
Organism: Mantis religiosa; assembly: GCA_030765055.1. Lineage (NCBI taxonomy): Eukaryota > Metazoa > Arthropoda > Insecta > Mantodea > Mantidae > Mantis > Mantis religiosa. Next base: position 2,335,491 of record JAUKNK010000097.1, on the reverse strand, counting down.
AAACAACACCACTGAAAGAGAAAGCAATTTGTTATTTCCTTTCCCAAAAATAACCCTCAAATTTTTCACCCGAACACCACATGTTTAAGGTATTTCCATGGAAATGTGAATTTTCTGTAAATAGCAGAATTTATTTCGACTGAATAGTATAAAAGCTTAAGTTGCTTTTCATAAGACGTACTTAAAGGATACATAATATTGATGCCATAAAAACGCATCATTTATATAAATGTATTTGTGCATTAATTATGTCTTGGATTATATAAAATTAAATTGAGTTTTGAAATACTTGTGTATTTTTTTAAGAGCTAAACCACCGTTTATTTGTTTTTATTTTATGAAAAAATTACGAAAACTGAAAATTAATTTCACCTCAGAAATACTGCTATATAATATAATTTATTATAGGGATCATTTTCATATATACTTGTGTATGATTGTTATATTGTATCACAAATGTGGATTTTATATGTAGAAAATACTCCCCTGTGTTAAAATGTTTCTAGCTTCGTAATTCCCAAAGAGAGTTTCCCTTGGGCGGTCTCAGGTCTCCAAACCGGCTTTGTAATTGTTTTGGGGCCACGGCGAGTGAGATGACCATTGTCCTAAACCCAGGTTTCTATCTGGTAATATATAGGGACCTCGCCCTCTGCACTGTAGTGATTCCCTGGGGTCGGCCGCTCTCTGACTCCTCTCACCTCACCCTCCAACCCGGGGTGTCCCTCTTGAAGCGTAGGTACAGAAGGTTAGTCTGGTTGAAGTGCCGAATTTCCTCAGAAGTTATAGGCATAGTCATTATCCTTCAAAACGTTATTTCCTCACTTTAGAAAACCTGAGAAGCTGAAAAACGTGACTGCGCGTTTGCAATGCTACTGTATTAAAGAGGCGAAGGATAGATGTGTGCGGTTGGCTTGGTGGTGGTGCTGATGGTGGTGGTGGCGGTGGGGGTGGTAGTGGTTTGTGGTGGTGGTGGTGGTGGTGGTGGTTGTGGTGGTGATGATGGTTACAATGATGGTAGTAGTAATAATGGTGATGGTGGTGGTGATGGTGGTGGTGGTGATGGTGGCGGTGATGGTGTGATGGTGTTGATGGTGGTGGTGCTAATGATTTTCCCCCAATTGATGTCATCCAAAGTTAAGTCATGTCGGACGATGAATGAAATAGATGAACTGATGCTCATATGAGCCAACGACCCATAGACCTTAGGGTTACACGACTTTCTCTTTCAGGATAAGGGAATACAACAGAAAAACCGTATCCATGTAATTCACCCTGAGCAATATTTGAACTCGGGAACCCATGAACGTGAGAGCAGACACACTACCGGTGCTACTGATGTTGATTGGTGGTAGTAATGACGATAGCGGTGGTCGTGGTAGTGGTGGTGATGGTAGTAATGGTGGTGGTAGTGGTGATAGTATTGGAGATGCTGGTGATGCCAGTGATAACGGTGATGGTGCAGTTGTGGGCGGTGGTAGTGGAGGTGGAGATGGTGGCAGTAGTGATAGTGGTGGCAATGCTGGTGATGCCAGTGATAACGGTGGTGGTGCAGTTTGGGCGGTGGTAGTGGAGGCGGACCTGGTGGTGGTAGTAGTGATAGTGGTGGAGATGCTGGTGATGCTAGTGATAACGGTGGTCGTGCAGTTGTAGGCGGTGGTAGTGGAGGTGGACCTGGTGGTGGTAGTAGTGATAGTGGTGGCGATGCTGGTGATGCCAGTGATAACGGTGATGGTGCAGTTCTGGGCGGTGGTAGTGGAGGCGCACATGATGGTGGTAGTAGTGATTTTGGTGGCGATGCTGGTGATGCCAATGATAACGGTGGTGGTGCACTTGTGGGCGGTGGTAGTGGAGGAGGACATGGTGGTGGTAGTAGTGATAGTGGTGGCGATGCTGGTGTTGCCAGTGATAACGGTGGTGGTGCAGTTGTGGGCGGTGGTAGTGGAGGCGGACATGGTGGTGGTAGTAGTGATAGTGTTGGAGATGCTGGTGATGCCAGTGATAACGGTGGTGGTGGGGTTGTGGGCGTTGTAGAGGAGGCAGAGATGGTGGCAGTGATAGTGATGGCGATGCTGGTGATGCCAATGATAACGGCGCTGGTGCAGTTGTGGTCGGTGGTAGTGGAGGCGGAGATGGTGGTGGTATTAGTGATAGTGTTGGAGATGCTGGTGATGCCAGTGATAACGGTGGTGGTGGTGGAGTTGTGGGCGTTGGTAGTGGAGGCGGAGATGGTGGTGGTAGTAGTGATAGTGGTGGCGATGCTGGTGATGCCAGTGATAAAGGTGGTGGTGCAGTTGTGGGCGGTGTTATTGGAGGCGGAGATGGTGGTGGTAGTAGTGATAGTGTTGGAGATGCTGGTGATGCCAGTGATAACGGTGATGGTGCAGTTGTGGGCGGTGGTAGTGGAGGCGCAGATGGTGATGGTAGTAGTGATAGTGGTGGCGATGCTGGTGTTGCCAATTATAACGTTGGTGGTGCAGTTGTGGGCGGTGGTAGTGGAGGCGGACATGGTGGTGGTAGTAGTAGTGATAGTGGTGGCGATGCTGGTGTTGCCAATGATAACCGTGGTGGTGCAGTTGTGGGTGGTGGTAGTAGAGGCGGAGATGGTGGTGGTAGTAGTGATAGTGGTGGCGATGCTGGTGATGCCAGTGATAACGGTGGTGGTGCAGTTGGTGCAGTTGTTTGCGGTGGTAGTGAAGGTGGACATGATGGTGGTATTAGTGATAGTGGTGGAGATACTGGTGATGCCAGTGATAACGTTGGTGGTGCAGTTATGGGCAGTGGTAGCGGAGGCGGACATGGTGGTGGTAGTAGTGATAGTGGTGGCGATGCTGGTGATGTCAATGATAACGGTGGTGGTGCAGTTGTGGGCGGTGGTGGTGTTGGTGGTAGTAATTGTAATAGTGGCGACGATGGAAGTGATGGCTTTGATGGTGGTTATGGTGTGTTGTTGTAAGTGGTAGTGATGATGGTGGTGGTGGCAGAGGTGACTGTGGAGATGCTAGTTATGCTGTTGTTGTTGATGGTGGCGATGATGTTGTTTACCCTGTTGTTGGTGGAGTAGATGTTGCAATTTTGTAGTTGATGGTGGGTATGGTGTGGTGGTATAGGTAATGCATGGAACTTAGAGTAGTAGATTTGCCGAGAGAGATGTATCAGAGAATTTGTTATATTTGGCCTTTTTAAGGGGAAGTGATGCTTTTGATTTAGACGAAACTTACAATCACTTTGTAAAATGCTCTGGAGGAATGGTGTATGATTATCAACAAAGTTTGCCTAGTTGCTATATACAGTAAAACCTCTTTAATCTGGACCTCTTTAACCGTCCGGATAACTCGGACCAATTTTGAAAAAAAAAAATTATATGGATTAGTGTAGTAATTAAAGACTGTTTTACAGACTATAAGGTACATTACTCGAATTCTCTTGCCCATGGGCTAATGCATTGCTCTCACCCTACCTACCTGGGTCGAGATTGAAAGAGAAATTTTGTTAAACTCAAGAAAAAAATTGTCTCTTGGTGTATGTGACTTGACAGAAAATAAGCCTGAAAAAGAAAAGGTCACTGTAAGTTACTGTGGAGAAGATTTTACGCATACTTTTAAAAAGGAATATCGATATCAGTTCCAATGTTGATAAAGAAGACATTGGCAATTGGCTGTAAATCGACAGCGACGAAGGTTATAAACCGATTACAGAGGAAGGCCTTATTGCATCATGCAATGTTACTAAAAAGAAAATGAAGAGTATTCAGATTTAGACAGTGTTGGTAGACCAACTGCGATTATGAACCACGCACAAGCAGTAGCAAATATTGAGAAATTGATGCTTTATTTCGAGAGTCAAGCCGAAACATTGCCAAATGAACTTCCAATGTTAAAGCGGATGCGAGATCGCGCTGCCTGTAAGCAATACACTAAACTCAGACAACAGAAGCTCACTGCGCTTTTACTGCGGACTAGTTTGTAGCCGTATTGTTGTAGTGCAAATACATAGGCTGTTACAGTATATACTGTGTATGTGTTTTAGGTGAAAGTGTGCCGATCGGTAACGTACAGGCTTTTATTGTTTTTAGAGCATTTTCTGGATAACTCGGATTTTCATTAACTCGGATCGGCCCAGCTCCCAGTTGATCCGGGTAAACGAGATTCTACTCTACATGTTCGACAGTATAAATTGACAGGATCAATAAACAATTTCCAACAATTAACATGCGATATCAATAATCCATCACTGCTGAGCTATCAAAAAAGTTCTTTTTATTACAAGTTTTTTATTGTGTAAAATGGAACAAAATATTTCAGTTTTAGTAAATAGTTTTTAACTTTAAGCAGATATTTTCTTGATTTTTAATGCACAAAAATAAATAAATTTAGCTCTTTTAGTACCTAAAAATCCGTTTCCTATAATCTTCGTAAAAGTTAAAGGCCTATGTGGGTGAGCCGTACTGCAGACTCCAGCGAAACCTATACTTGGTCCTCCTACCAGCGCTGCCGAATGTGCATCTCACGCACCTGAACTGAGAACATTATCTTCATTAATTACACTCGGATAAATATTTGAAAATGGCAGATAACGATGTCATAATAAGAAAGAATTTTATTTTCCGGTCATGGCCGTACAAACATCCCGTCTCTACGATACTTAGAGCGTGAGTGATGCACATTTTATCTTTCACATGGTTGTGATTACCCAACTTCCATTCATTTAACACAGCAGAGCATGAAAAACAACACCATTCCTTTCTCACAAAACTTATCTCAAACATAAAAAAGTGCACCTATGTATGCAGTTTGAAACATATTGAGTTAATGTTCAGTTTGTATTTTGTTAAAGTGAACGGCATCAATAAGTCGTTTGTCGAGCTCGAGCTGAAATATTGTTAATACTACATTAAAGTACTATTATACACATATGATCTTTTCTCTAGAGTTTGTGATCCCAGTTCATGAACATGTCCCCCGAAACTGGGACAAGTGATGTTTCGATCAACAAAAGTGAAGTGATTGTATTTCTCAGGGCAGAAATATTGTATTTAATATGAACAAGTTTTCAGAAAGCTCTCCAGAAATAGGGAAACTGTAGATTTTTCAAAAACCCATCAATTAAGCTTGTGGTGAAGCTTGAGGTGTAGGTAGTGTACACGAAATGTCACGAATTTATATTGAAGCAGCTTGTTCCTTAGAAAAAAGGAAACGTGCCTGTAGTTCAATCTCCAAAAAAGACCCACAAAGTTGGAAAGCGAGCTACTGGATTGAAAACCGTGCTTACCGTTCAATTGCTGTGACGTGTGTCAAGGTAAGATTTTAATGTTTCAGGAACACTTAATGTGTTGTTTAATTACGGTAAAAATAGGCAGAACTTTGTTGGCATGTAAAAGGTGATTTTATGTACAGAACCTCTGCCGGTACAGAAACTAGGACCCCTCTTGGGCATTGGTCAGCGTTAACATGCCTTTAACTTTTGCGAGCGGTGTAGTAATCAGTGATTAGTTTTCGGATCAACGGGCGTGGCTTTCCAAGCCGGACAATATCATCTCCCGGTTGTAGCCGATCGGATCCCTTCTCAGAGTAGAGGGCCAAGGGCGGAAAAATTGTGATGGCTTTCACCTTTCTTCTCTTTGTATGACCAAAAAGGAAAAGAAAGCAAAACAAAAAGTCCTCTCTTTTGATACAAGTAATGACAGACCCTGGTTCGATATGAACTGTAGTGCCACGATTTTAACTTTTAACTTATTTTACATATGAAGTACATGTAATTCATTATCAATTGTTATAGGATGATATAAGATACACTTATTATTGTGAAAATAAGAAAATTAGCCAAAGCTAATAAGGAAAAACCGTTAAAATTCCAAAAAGGATAAAACATAGGTGTCACGAAGGGTCATGAACCTAACGGAGTGTTAAATCTTGGAGTTGCATCCTTGGAAGATGGTGAATTTAAATACGAGGTTTTGTATCTAAATTTAATTTTTCTTTATAAGTTATGTTCTTCACTCGCACACAAATACCTTTTTCTAAAAATTCATTTTTTATTTTAATACAGAGATATTTAAACTTGTATTTCTGGTGAAAGGGCAGAACAAAATAATTACTGTAAATGTATAGCAAGAAAGTAAAATTGCAGTGAAACATGGGATTTTTATTTACTTCATTAATCTTGATGACGAAGAATCGAAAGTCTACTGCCGTAATTTGGAAGGGTATTGTCCCTATGTTTTTTGAAATGGTCATAAAGAAGTTGCTGTCGTGGCAAATTTGCCCCTTAATGTAATTGTCTACAAGAAATATGGACTGACCGTGACCTAGATACTCGCTTGTAATGGAGTGTCAACTTCTTGTTTAATTACCAACATAAAAGTGAAACAACTCGCGCTTATTTCTGCACTAAAGGATATATAACGTAACATGTCATGTGTAATTGTTGGTGTCTGGACACTAGGCCATAAAACACTGGCTGTGTACCGCTCTAACTTCTTTCTGCTTTACTCTGTGTAAAAAGTTATTCTCTTATTGTGTAGAATGACATTATAGCTATCGCACAAATACAACCCAATAACTCAACAATCGCTTTTATTTCGAGTATAATTATTAGAAATGCGAGGGGATTGACATATTAACGTTAATAAGATTGTTTTGAAATGAGAGGCACGAGACCGTCCACCAACAGGTTTCTTGCAGTGTTCCCACGTGTATCAAATGAATCATAAAATATCACTTACACTAAATCCATTGATCTTAATTTCGCAAAATTAATCCTCGAAGAAGGCAGAGAGTGATGCAACACAATCATGAAAATCACTTATTTTTAACTCGAATAGTTGTCATAATACGAATGACTGACGATACACATATGCATTCAATCAGAGCCACGTAGGCACTGAAATGGCTATAATTTGTGTGTACAACATAGCTCAAATACCCGTCGTTACCATAGATTGACGATTTATACCTGCAAGGTTTATATTTAGGCTGCAGCTGCCTACTAGAGTTTCATCTATTTGGATAGATTAAATATTATTTCTTAAAGTACTTAGAAATAACTAATTAAAACTTCTAACATAAACTATAAACTAGAGCCAAAAAGACACAAAATAAATACATAAAACACCTAGAACACAGCACTAAAAACAACTGCAAATAGCATAAAAGGAAAGTGCAGGTAAGGCACGAGTTAGCCCGCCTCGGTAGCGTGGTGGTAGCATGTCTCGTTCAAGAGGTCCCGAGTTCGAATCTCGGTCAGGGTGGGTTACATAGATAAGGTTCTTTTCCGGGGTTTTCCCTTATCCTGAAAGACGAATGTCAGGTAACTCTAAGCTCTATGGACCCCGGGCTCATTTGAGCATCATTTCACCCATTCCATTCATCGTCCGATATGACTTAACGTTGGAGGACGTAAATTAAAAAAAAAACACGAGTTACAATATTTTTAGTTAAGAAGCGGAGTGTAAAATATATCTCTTTTGCACTTCTTTAAGCAAGCATTACATTATTATTTTTATAATTACTATTTGCAGAAAGACATAGTTACCATTTATTCAATAGTCATTATGTAACCAGAATTTATAGTAGCAATTTGTTGGTTAAGTGAACTTTTTAATAACATTCCACAGACAATAAAGATATCAAAACATGTTTTATCTGGTAATCTATAGCAATTTAATTACTACTTGGGCTCAATTTAGTAATGTTAAAGGAGTTAGTCGACTTAACAGAGCATACCTTGCAGCATACTTAAGGAGTAGAAGTTACTATAGCAAATTAATCTCCCCAATCGACCTGTTTAACAAAGCAGAAAAGGGTGTGTATAGGATGCTGCGCACGCGGGATGAGAGGGCCAGCCTAAGTGATATGCGCTGGTTTCTCGAATCATTGGGGAATAGCTACACCGATGTTTCGGATGTAAACGTTTGATGCCTACCTTATTAAATAAATGCGGAAGAGAGATGATTTAAAGAAAAATATGCGTCTGTTACAGAAGACACTGTCATCTCGTTCATATACGAGTTCTAACACTAACTTAGGTGTCGCAACCTAGCACAAAGACACACACACACACCATTATATATATACAGGGCCGTATTCCTAACGCTCACCTAAAAATTTTCCAGATGATGGAGAACCGATCAGAAATCTGTACTTGTATATTCTCCTTTCTACTTTGGTTTTCCTCAGCATGCGTACGACTTTTTATCCATTCTTTTCTGTAATCCTCTAAGTTCCACATATGTACTGGAGGTCCGTTAGCATTCATAAATATTATTTGAATGCATTTCGAGTGTAAGTACATATTTTTTATTGCTGCAGTGTTTTGAACGTTAAATTAAGAAAGGTAATGAATTAAAAATATATATACATATATAAATAATATTATTAGTAAGGAGACTGCGTCCCCCTCCAAAAATAGTGGGGGACAGCGTACATCCGCGTTCACCTCCACTACGAGCCCGTATATATATATAATAGGTGTTATCTCCAGATCTTCAGCACCACGTCATTGGTCGGTCGGTCGGTCGGTCCTTTCTGTGAGAATCCAGAGTCCACGAAGTTGTTGGTGCACTTGGGGTGTGCAACAAAGACTTAAGTAAACGATAGCACTACGGTACTCTCCACGAACCAGTCTTGTTTGCTCTGAGCATTAAGAAAAGTAAAGTAAATATAAGTTAGTAATCTTCTAACATTTGAGGGAGAAACAAAATATGTTTTTACTTAAAATGATTGAAAGCTCAATTTTTATTATAAATGTGTTATTTCTAGTGAACAAAGGTATTTCCAATTAAGCTAACGCAGCATGCTTTGATTCCCTATCGTGAAATGTGGCCCGGGATCTATCCTACCCCTGAGGGTTTGCGGATTTTAAGTCCCGGGTATAGGACCGATGCCCACTCAGTATCGTGAGGAAATTGAGGAGATTACGCTAGGTAAGCGGCCGTGGTCAAGAAAGCCAGCTTACCAGCTGTTGGTACCGAAATGCTGACCACATCTCTTCCCTGCATCGGTTGGACCAACTCTACCTTGCGTATGTGGGCGTGAGGCCGGCAGTCGGTTTGGCAAACCTTGGCTCTCTATGGGCTGTAGCGCCATGGGTTATTATTTATTATTAATTTATTATTACATCCAATTTTGTTACATTTTAATTATTACCCTAGATTTCACCAATTTAAGGGATAAGTAAAATGATTTTCCTCTGTTTATGGAATAGATACATTAAAGCACAGCTATTTCGGTGAAATCTCGATATCAAAAGTTTTGGTGCAATGCAACAAACGGATAGCAGAAAAAGTAAGTATGTTTTTATTGAGGTTCACAAAATGTGTATTTCCAATGAAATTTCGACATAAAATTTCTCCGTGTAATGCAATACTTCCTAGGTAGTTGTCAAATAAAGGAAATAAAGTACATGGACATCATATAATCACATATATTGATTATTAGACGGTTAGCTTTTTAAACACCAATCACGAATTGTTTAATTACATTTTTTTGCAAAATTACTGCACAATAATCTATGGGGGTTCTATGTTAGATAATTTTCTCTTACCTCGAATAATTATAATTTTACGGCGTCGACTATGCTAAGTAACACATGAAAAGTTCTCTGATATTCGCGTTAAGAAACATCGGCGCAACGTCTGACTTCCTAACTTGGCCGCCTTCAGTCTTCCAAATTTTGGAAATGCTAGAGTATCCTTTGGTGGTAGAAGAATGCTCGGTCGGAATGGGTAAGTACTTTTGGATAGCTAACATGGGTTAAATCTTCTCTACTTTCATTTTAGTCGCAAACCTATTTAATAAGGTATATAATATTCCCCTCTTGCAGTCCACTGGGTTAGCCACTTTGAAAAACATGCACATACGCAAACATTGAGAAGAACAACCTACAAAATATTGGCTCAGTGATTTCTATGTTAGAAGTTTTCCCTTTTCCTCTCTCTTTATTTTGCCTGTTATGCTATCACGCCCTTACAACATAAATACACGAAAAAATAAAGCAAAACGTTCTTACATGAGGGTTATTAAATTTTTTTGAGATCCCGAAATTTCAGTATATACATATGTATATATAAGACTGGAATAAAGTTTATCCAGATGCTTTGAGACTGTTTCATCACATACACATCTGCAGTATTTGATAAATTGCGACGAAAGAAACAAATGTTAAACAGAATTGAATTTTGCTTGTTAAAACCTTGTCTTCCATTGCCAAAGTGTTGCTATATGGCCATTTGTTACTATCCCTTGCAGTAAAACGTAACCAGCTTTTGTTTTTATACTGTACGGAGTGGAGCAGCTCTTGATATTCTACTGTGGAAGAAGAAATAAATTATCGGAGAAGTGTAAAGGGACAAAGCTAGAAATAGGGAAGACATGGAAGTGCTAAAAGACACCATGAAAATTATTTCGGGAAAGGAAATAGAAGAATGAAGATAAACAAGCAAGAATAAAAAATGGGACGCCAGAGGAAATGGGAAACTTACTAGAACATATACCAAGAAAATCCATGAGAACCAGACCAAGGAGGGAAGAAGGCACATCAAGAGGAAGGGATGGACTAAATAATTTAACTGCAACTGCAAGGAGGAGGAGATGGAGGAAGAGATTAAATAGGAGAAATAGAAGAAGGTGTCTATGGATACCAATCGGAAGGATTGAGGTAAGAAAGAGAAGAAGAGAACAAAACCTGACTAGATCAAAAGGACATGAAGATGACACAAGTACGTCTAAAGAAAACACTATGTAGTAATAGAAGTAAGGGTAGGTTAGTGCAGTAATAGGCAAAACAAGGAACTGAAAACCTACCTCGTCTCCCGAGGAAGGTATGAAAATACTGAATTCCGGAAAAGAAGAGGTTAGGATACCAGTTTAATGTATTCAATTAAAAGTAGAGTAGGATCAGCAGTAAATAGTAACTTATAAATACACGATATAATAGTAGACTTTGAGTAGATGATTGTTAAAGTAAAAGAAGTAGATATTGTTGATGTAGAGCAGTTGAAGTATGTAAGCTACTGAAAACCAGTAGCAGTAGGTTTAGTTAGATAGTAGTTAGCTTAGTTTACCTTAGGTTAGTATTTATCTGCATGTATAAAACAAATGCATTGTGGAATATTAAAGAAGGTTTAAAATGAAATCCGCGAATACCATGTCCTATTAATAGACTCTAGAAGACAGGGCATAAGGACATAAGAATTACAGATATTTTAATAACAACTATATTTAAGTTAACTGATGGAAATTAATCGTTCCTCCATACTAGCCGTGTATAGGCCAAGGTTTTGGATAGATAGTCAACCTGAAAAATTGAATGCCATGGCCGGGATTTGAACCACGAATCTCCGGATTCTATCCGGTCGCTCTTAAGCATTGAGCTACCATGGCCAACGTGCCGTCAAGACATTAAATTCTACAATTGACTCGTATGTTTTCCCGGTAAACCGCTAGGGATCCTCGTATTCGAGATACACAAATGCATTTTCAGGTTGACTCTATCCAACAACTATATGTTTCACTCTATTGCATTGCATTTTTAGTAATTTAAGAAATCATAATAGAAGTGTTTTATAGCCCCATGCCCATTAGAACAAATACGTCTTTTCAGTGAAGTAATTATCAAAATTTGTTTAAAGTTTTTGAGATTACCTTACATACAAAAAATATTTCTCTTTATAATATTAATGTAGATTTTAGATACTTATTGCTGTTTTATTTACAGAAGTACGAATGCGCCTCGGTCTCATTTCATTATGCAAGGAGCAGCTTTCACTTGCACCTGCGTCAAGTTTGTTGTGTACTCAGCGCAAACACAGGCCTCTACATATCCGTCAGCCTTGAGCACAATTATTAAGTTGGCAGGCGTGTCCATTGCGACTGAACAAAGTGCTAGCGTATATGTACGTATTTGATGAGTAACACGTAACGCACACTAATTGATATGAAAGTAAGAACGATTCCTTTCATATACAAAAGAAAGTGTGACATAATTTGTAGCTGTTCCATGTGGCACACCTCTTTATAGTACTATGGAACAGTCTACTTCGAACAAAAACGACGCAACTAACCTATATCGCCTTCACCTGTTTTGGTTAAGAAGATTTACTAGAACATTAACAATGAATCAACTGGCTGACCTAACAGTGGACAACTGCGAACACTGTACGGAACGCTCGTTTTACGGCCCGGTCCTTTGCAATATATATTCCGTGCGCTGTCTACTTACACCGAGGGGGGAGTCCATTCTAAAGCTTGATACTAGCTGATGAGATTAGTGATTTAGTAAAAAAATTATCGGAAAACAAATAAATAACTTACCTTCGTATGTTAAGGTAATGCATAATGAAAGAAGCCTAAGTTGCCTTGCCTTTTTCAAGGTAGTTTAAGTAATTATTATTCTGGATTGAGGAAAACGCAATTAGTTGTAAGTCAGGGTAGCTAAGGCAATTCTCTCAAGGCGTTCTTGTAATTCAGTTATATTTATAAGTGAGTATGTTGGAAAATGTGTGTTGTCCAGTTCTCAAAATTTGAAAGGAAAATTCTAATCCTAGAAGTGAGCAAATTAGAGTAACGATTTTGTTTCAGATACAAACTAGCAGCTTATTATTTGTTAATAATGTTTGTGAGGAGTCATAATGTAGGCGGGACTTATGTTGATAAAGGAGCACCATTTCTAAAATTTCAGTTTTATCCTTTCAGTTTCACTATCTTACAGAAGTGTTCTACGGAGATAGATTATCATTGGGTTATAAATACTTTTTCACTTTTCCATTGATACTCCGTCTTTAACTGCAGTGGTCATATCGGCGATCGTTCTCCTTTGGAACATAACGAAGGTGTTATCCCGTAGACTTTGGATTTTTCTTTTTTAATCATGAGATCACGCACACATTCGCATTCTCATTCATACTTCCAGACTCAGGAGAAGATGGGAAATCATCTTTGTTGGAGCGAAATCCTCACCCTCAGCCACGAATCGAACCCGGGTCCCCTTGTACAGCAGTTAAGTGCTCTACCGACTGAGATACGAGGCCAGCCTATACATACTTGGACATTGCCGAAGGTAACTTTCAGATTATTATTTTGACATGGCAGCTTGCGCTTCTCACTGTTATTAGAAAAGTTGTTTTAAACCGTAAGGTCAGAAGTTAGCAGATATAATATACCAGTTTCTCGTGCTTAGATTCAGAAACAGCTTAATTCTACATGGTGAAACAATTGAAAACTCACTTTAAATACCTCAGATATTAGCCTCTAATAAATTTATGAGCCAACTTAACCGGTGCAGTTCATTCTGATACCCACCCACAGATATTCTGATAAAGAAATGGCATAAATCAGCACAGGAGCATCCGGCAGTAGTAGATCATCGAGGACGTAACAATGATATATCTAAGGGATACATAGTCAAATTCCCGCTTTACATGCCCCTTAGTTGTCGTAATATACACTGTAATACCTGCACTGCGGAATAGCCGCTAAAAAATTTAAAACAGTCACGCAAATAGCCACTACAAAATGTTCAAATATGCACTATCAGTAATGATACCTATAATCGCTGAATTAGGTATAACTGGTTGTTCCTTTACCACTTAAAACGCATTGTCATATGTTACAACACTAAAGATATATCAAATATTCATTGCATTTACTGCAAATCCTTAATGAAGCCTATGTAGGGCTCATTTTCTTTATTTCTTTAATTTCTAACAAGTATATGAAGTTTTTTCTTCTTTGTATTGGTGCTTTCAAAATTGTAAGTTACAATTGGGATAGAAATGAAATGAAATGTGTAGTGTTTAACGCCCGCTTTTACTACATACGGCACCGCAGACGGTGACAGTGATGATACATGAGATGAAGATGGAGCACCGGTGGAATGAGATGGCGCGGGAAACCGGGGGTCCCGGAGAAAACCCGCCCCAACGCCGTGTTGTCCACCACAAATCTCACTTTGCGAGTCGCCTGGGATCGAACCCGGGCCGCCTTGGTGAGAGCCAAGCGGTCTAACCACTGAGCCACGGCGGGATACAGTTAATTTGAAACGTGTCTTGGTTAATCTAGAGTTATAGTTAATAATTATATTTGGTAACTCATTCGCAAGTGCTCTCCACTGCGCGAGAGTACAGAGGGCCACCGGAGAAATTTTGCCGGTAGAGTCACAGTAAAGATGCTGGAAATAGTGATCTTTTGCTCTCAATCAGGCAGTGTATGTCATGAAAATTTTGTCACCCTCTCGTCTATGCTCAGCTGCAAGAATTCTTGTGATCTCTTAAATTATAATACGGTAGCGCATATGAGTTAAAGCAACACATTTTGTCTTTCAAAGAATCCCATAAATAAAACTCATAAGTTGTTTGGTCGGAGTCACAAAGAAACACTTCTATTATTTCATTTAATGATTTGGTAGCCTTATGAGCTGTCACAGAACCTTGTTGGAACCAAAGATTTTTTTTTCTTCTATCAAGTGATCCTTAAATGGCCCTACGATTGTTCTGCGATATCGTTCTGCATTAACAGTTTCATTAAAGAAATTAGGTTCTATTATTAAAATAAGACCTGAAGCTTTCCTGGCGACGAATGTGCTCACTTTCTTCTCGGGCAACAAGCCAGGTGAAAAGACAGGTTCTATTATTCTTCTGGGATAGAACACTACAATTTTGAAGTGGATCAGGCATTTCATGCAGTAGCAGAGATTTTTCTTCATCGACTGTTGTTCACCCAGGTGAAACCAGGTTTCATTGGCGAGAGGAAAAATGCTTTGGCCAATAAAACCATCTTCTACAGATGGGAAAAAGACTAGTTGGAGTAATATATTCGCTTACAAGAAACGTTTTGATTTGACACTTGCACTCGAGCATAGCGATAGAGTTTTGGCGTTAACAGAGGTGTACATACATTTCTCGCAGAAGACGGAGACACGCCTGTTTGCTGAGCTAATTTGTTTAGGGACTTCGAGCCGATCTCTCTAAATTGTAATCGATTTCATCCGGTTTATCTTCTGTTACTGATCTTCTTGTACAGCACCAAACCAGAAGCTGCAAATTTACTCACGATCACATGCCTATCTTTTCTTGCAAGTGTTACAGATTTTGGAAACCTTTCCACAAACTCCCGAAAGAAGGCTCTTTGCAAATAAATACACGTTCTTACACAGGTAAATGATGTTTCACGTTTACTTCAAAGACAGAAACAACTGACTGACACGGCAATAACAGTGAGAGGTAATTGGCTATGTGAAGCTCCGCTAGAAGTTGAGAAGACCGGTCGAGGAAAAGGCTACAAGAGGAGTAGCATATAACATAACTATGTTCACAAATAATTTTGCTCGAATGGAGGAGAAGCACAACAACTTCGAACTACTCATCAACCAGGTACACCAATTCAGCCACCGAAGATATACCCACTTCGCTTCAGGCAACGATCAGACCAGCTGAACCTCAATACCTCTCCAGCGTACACAACCTACTTGATCAACTTCATATACTGTTTACAGAAGACAAACCTAACCGCATTCTATACACACTGGAACTAATCAGCAATTGCGTCAGTCTTATATGAGACGGTCATCATACCACACCAAGACACAACCGGACACGGTGGTACAAGGACAGCGGTTATTCAAGGCCCAACTAAATAAGGAACATACACCCCGTATGAATCTCCAGTTTGGCTTCCAGGGTGTAAGCCATGCCTGCCATCCTGGCTCTGTAAAAAAATGCACTCAGCATGACCCATACTGCACAATAAACACAAAAATAACCAGAGTGACTATTGCAAGATCTCTATATCCTTATAGCAATACCCACTCACCTAACCCCGCTTCCATATTTGTACATGGGAAGCGATGCTTAAGTAACCTCCCAAATATTCCTCAACCTTGTTTGTTCAAAAATAATTTAAATTAAAAGAACCTCATGTGAGTTAGTTGGAGAGTTCAACGAGGTATTATCAGTGTGACCCACTTTGTTAGAGCAACGGTACGAGAAAGCTGAAGTCCTTAGTTAAAATCTCAGCTATGTCATCAAACTTTCCGTCTTATTCTACACTTCCATATTCACGTGGGAAGAACATTAATTAATCACCATATTGTGACTTTGTGGGTTCGCAAAATTAAACATCCAAGTTGCAGAAATTCAAAATGCTCTTTATTTCCGTAGAAACACACTGTTTTTACACTCCTGGCAGCAAGATGACGGAACATAAACTAATACAATCTCTCGTCTCTTCTGCAAACGTAAATAAACAAAAGAGTTCCTTTTCCAATCACTGCTCCACGCGCATATTTATCAGTTCCGATTACAACTGCCCGATCAACTAGCCACGGCTTCTTTTATATCTCCGGGCACTGTTCCAGAGATTAGTTGAGTTTTCTGTAACAATCAAGAAATGGAAATATCCAGACAGCTATCTGTCTCTTTCTTTATCTGTTTATGCAAGCTTTCATCTCCGCGTTGTACTATCTGTCTCTTCGTGAACGACGGCCGCTCCTGGCGCAAAACTCCGATCGGCGATATTGCTCCCACCCCAAGGCTGGTCGTTCCAAACCGCACCATCGTAGCGGGCCACACGATCGAGGTATACCACCCACATTTTTCCTCGGGGCACCTTCTAGTTGTGGTAGACCACGACACAAATACTCTTTACCCCCCGATACGGTCCTTGTCGTGGCTGTTGTCGTTTCGGGCAGCGTCCCTTGGTCCGGGTACAACCAGACTAGGTCACCTTGCTGGATCCCTTGGCTATTGGCTTGCCTGTCATAACGGGTCTTCAAGCTGTCGCTCACAATCTGGATGTTCTGACAAGCCATCTCATGCCTCTCGTGGAGATGGTCCACTAGGTACTCCACATTCTCGGTTGCTGGCTGTTTCGCTTACGGAGGGCTCCCAAAAGCCAGGTCACAAAGGAGGCGTAACTCTCGGCCGAAAATTAAGCTGGCTGGCGTCATCCCAGTGGTGTTTTGTGTTGACGAGCGGTAGACTAGCAAGAACAGTGGCTCCTTGACGTCCCAATCTCGCTGATGGCTGGCCACGACCTTCCTCAGATGTTCTTTTAGGATCGTGATTTACTTCTCGACCATGCCGTTCAATTTCGGATGCAGGCGTGTTGTGCGGGTCTTGTTCACCCCAAGTTAGCTCGGTTTTCCCCACGGCAAACACTTGGCCATGTTGGGTCTGATGATGGTCACGGTTGTCCCGGTGTCCACAGCACGCCGCACGGCCTCCCCTACACCCAACCTTCCGCGATCAGGCTGCCATCCATACGGCGGCTGACGGCGCGCAATTTCACTCGAGGAAATGGTGGTGATGGCGCCAACGTGCCCCTCGCCACGACAGTCCTTACTCGTTTTCTGGCTGCTCTTAATCTTGTTGTGGGCATTCTCTCTCCAGGTGTCTCGGCTAACCACACCCCCAATACACGCCACTAGGTCTTCGCCGGCGTTCCTCGGCTGGGCTTCGGTCTCCAGTGTAGCGTATACCCCTTGTATTCGAAGTTAGTGTAGCCGTCACCTTGGCCGCCTCCATCCTAAATACGGCCGCTAATGCCTCGTTGATGGTCTTGTAGCTGCCGAACATTAGACGTTGACGTATCTCAACGTCTCGTACCCCGTCAACGAAGTTGTGGGCGGCTTCGCGGGATACGAACTCTGGTGGGATTTCGAATAAAGCTTCACTGCCCAGCTGCCCAATTACCAGGATGAACTCCTGCAGCGTCTCCCCTGACTGCTGCGATATAGATTTCAGCTGGCTGCAGCAGATGGCGGCTAAGCGGTGGTTTCCAAAGCGGTTTTCCAGGGCTTTCCAGATGTCTTTGGGCGCCACCGCTGGCTGAGCCTCGTTCAGGACCACTGTGGCCCGTCCTTGGAGCCTGGTTATTAGCTGTGCGGCCTCTTCCTCTGGTGACCACCTGTTGTGCTTCGAATTGGCGGCGGACGACTTCGAACGTTGCCATGCCGCGGTATTTTGGCGGATTGACTCACGCAGATGTTGTGTCGTATCCCAGCCTTTAAATCCTTCATCCTTCTACCGAAGATGTCCTCCACCATGGTGTTCATGGACTTGATGTTGCTGTCGGCCTTTCCCTCTAGGTCGTTAACGCCACTCGCCCGGTCTTCGACGCGCTCGCCCAAATGCGTGACGACCTCATTCACGCCGACCAACTGCTCCTCAAATTTGGAGGCGAGGGCCTGGCTTACAGCTTTCATTTCTGTGGCTACTTCGGCCTTTATTTCGGTCATCTTTGCGTACAGGTTATTAGCCGTTTGCCTCTTTGCGGCCAGGCTTTCGTTCGCTGTCTTCATTTATGTTAGCTCCGCGGCCAGGCTGTTATTCGCCGCTTTCATTTCCGTGGCAAATTCGGCCTTCATCTTAGTCATCTTTTCTAAAATCTTTTCCAATGCAGCTTCCATTGTAGTATGTTTCACTCCCTGACACCAATTGAGACTTTATGGTTTCGTAAACTTATAAGTCCAAGTTGCAGGAATTCAAAATACTCTTTATTTCCGTAGAAACACACTGTTTGTAAACCCTTAGCAGCAAGTCGGCGTAACATAAACCAACACAAACTCTCGTCATTTTTGCACAACTAAATAAACAAAAGAGTTCACTTTCAGATCACAGCTGCACGTGCAAAATTATCAGTTCCGATTACGACTGCCCCGATAAACTAGCCACGGCCACTTTTATATCTCCACTCACTGTTCCAGAAAATAGTGGAACTTTTTATAACAATCAAGAAAGTGAACCGTATAGTCAGCTGTCTGTTTCTTTCTTTATCTGTTTCGGCAAGCTCTTATCTCCGCGGTGCACTACCTGTCTCTTTGTGCACGCCGGCCACGCCCGTCGCAGTAATACGATCGGCGACACTATGGTTCAGCAACAGAGGCCACATACGGCATCAAATTAATATGGCCTTACTTGACAGCATACAGTCGACAAGCTCAAGAATTGGAGGACGTGAAAGCGAGATTCCTGAAATGAGTTCCCTCTCTATCAAAATTCGCAAGAAGCGGCTATGCTTACAAACTAGCGCAAGAGCCCTTCTTCATCGAAGATATAAGACACGCCTTCGGACTACCGGAAACATGAGCACATACAATGATCCTAAAGGAGAGACGGAAGAAAGCTGCCGACATTCCGGTCGAAACAATGGAGACCGAGGCAATGAGGACAGAAACTTGGAAGAGTCCACGCTTCGAGCTTCCACATCTATACACGCGTACTGCTGCCCATGGTTTGCATGAGAAAATCTGTCAAAACGCCTCATTCCACAAACCCAAGGAGGATATGTCTGTAAGAACCAAAACAAGCCACGCCCCAAGAATCATTTAGTGAAATGTGAAAGCATAACTCTACCACTAAGTATGTTAATGAAAACCTGGTAAGAAACCAATTGTACACGTTGTGCTTAACAAATTCCTTTTATAAAAGCTTTTCTATTTTTAGAATAGTCAAATAAAGTTTTCACTAGTTTTAATTGTAGTCAAAAGTTCGTTGGCACTCGCTCCGTTGATACTCGCTCCCTAAAGCCAAACTGTGTTTTATTCACACCAATCATTTTTCTAAATTCTTGAATTATATTATAATTTAACTGTCCAAAACATTTATCCATTATGTTTATTAAGCAAACTGGTATATATAAATTTGGTTGCTTAGGATCCTTATCCTTTCAGGTTTTAAGTTGTACCACTCCTGTTACATTCCATATATTGGAAAGATCATAGAAAATCTCTAAATAACTTACGTAAATGGGCCATAATTTCATCTCTTACTTATATAAAACCACACTACTAATTTGACCTGACCCAACCGGTCCTTCTCTTTTTGATTTTTAAATATATGAAATATCTGTTAAATCTAAAATCTGTTAGCCCAATTAGAAAAATAACGTTCCTATTATTATAACCAATCCTCATTTCTGATCCTTTCCTTATATTTTCATCTTCGTCATCTTCACCTCAATCATCAGATAATGAGAGCCAAATAATAATTACATTAATTGTTGCCAATTGTTAATTATACTTCCATATTGTCGTATAAGTATTTCTGATATTCTTACGCTTTCTTTCACAATTTTATACGGTAAGCTTAAAACACTTTTATTTAACTTATCTTCAACAAATATTTGCAAAAGCTTTTTCCGCGAACCTTCAATTAAAATGTTATATCTTTCCTTAGCATCTCGGTATTTTTGCAAATAATCATTTTCCCTTTCCGAAACTTCAGCTCTTTTCTGATATATTCTGCGTAGTTTTGCTGCTAATGATCTGGCCCTCTATCATTTGCTCATCCAAATTTCTTCAGAAATTTTTGATCATTTTAGGGACCATTTTATTTGACACACATTTATTTGCCAGCCTTGAGAATGTTGTATCTTCATCTATTAACTATTCTTGGTAATTAAAAGTTAAAGTTTTAAACACTACTCTCATTTTGCGATAAGTTTCTTACTTGAAAGTTAATAAAATTTCATCACCGTTTCATCCTTCATATCTATTCTAATCGTGCTGAAATTAAGGTATAGTTATAATATTATGATCGCTTGTATTCAAATCTTGAGCCGCGTTCTTCTGCCTCAGTAGCGTAATTGGCAGGGTGTCTGCCACACTTTCAAGAGGTACCGAGTTCGAATGTTGACCAGCGTGAGTTAACTGGATAATATCTGTTCCGTAGTTGTCCCTTATCCTGAAAGACGAATGTCGAGTGACTAAGCTGTATGAACCGTTGGCTCATTTGAGCATCATTTCGCCCATTTCAAGCATCCAGTATGACTTAACGTGGGAGGTCGCCAATTAAAATAAATGACCCACATTCCAGTTGCCTATATTATTCTTTCATTGTTGAACGTAAAGTAATATGTATATTTACTTACTTTACCACTCTATTTTGAAAAGTGTGGGTATACTATTTGGTTTAATTATAGTAAGTCCAGGCTCAGCTGTCATTAACGACTGCATTTCACCTTTCTGCCCGCCTCGGTAGCGTAGATGGTATCATGTCTGCCTCACGCTCAAGAAGTCCTGAGTTCGAATCTCGGTCAGGGTGAGTTACATGGATAAGGTTTTTTCGGGGTTTTCCTTTGTCCTGAAAGACGAATGTCGGGTAACTCTAAGCTCCATGGACTCCGGAAGCATTGAGCAGCATCATTTCGTCCATTTCATTCATCGTCCGATATGACTAAATGTTGGAGGACGTAAATTAAAAAAATTCACCTTCATGATCCTTTCCTTTGTATAAAAAAAAAAACCTTATTTTGCGTTGCAGTTGGCCAAATGTATTATATACATAGGTATGTATTACATACATGCATTACATTTGAATTTCTTTTCATTTTAATATAAATCGTTCTATGGATATACTATGATGGAGGTAGTATTTAAAAATTAAATTTTCCATATTTATGTGCAGTTCTTAAACAATTTATGGTTTTTTTCACAAATTTTTATATATTTGCAATGTATTAATGAATTACTGTGGTAGTCATTGTATTAGGTATATTAACAAAAATTGTGTAGCGAAAAATGGCATTTTCCGAATGTGACATTTATTGTATAGGGTTCTTATAGGTAGACAATATTAATATACAGGACTTCAAAATTTGTCCACAGCTTGCACATGACAATAATGCCCCTTTGGCCATTTCGCTGTATAATTCTAACATATTGGACCAACAACCGTGCTATTCCTGTCTGTCGACATGACTTAAAATAATGACAAAGTAGCAACAATGAACCAATGTTAAGTTACCAGTGGAGACAGAATCTCGGAAATGGCTTAAGCAACGAAGTAAGTGAAGTAGATAGAAGAATAAGTGTTTTTAAGAACAGATTAAACAAAAGTCATGATATAAAACCAGATGAGTACTAAACATAAGATTTTAACGTTTTCCAATGTGTAGACTTCAATACAAGTGATAAACAGTTAACATTTCATATTACCCTAAAATCTTCGGATTTTATTAAAATCCCTGCATTCCTTCGTACTTTGTAAGATTTTAGATTACTTTCCTTTAAAACAATTTCTGCCAGCAATAAAGCTACCTTTTCTATATGGATAGTTTTCTTGAGACACGTTCAGAATCTCTGGGCCACACTTTTTAAAGAATGAGAAAACGTACCATTTCCTATATGTGACGTCACGTGCAAAATGAAACAGCTTCTATGCTTGAAGAGTTTTAGTTTCATGAAATAATGCTATTGGGAGGCAAGGACCAATGAACCACTGAGTTGTTCTTTCAAATTATAATGGTTCCTGAATTATCATAATCTATAATTTGCATATAAATTGTTGTATTTCATTTGAAATTTTATAATGTAACAGTATTTTTGTGTTCGGAGGAATTATAAATATATAAAAAACTGTATGTAGTTGTGTGATTGGCCGAAGTAGTAGCGGTGTGACGTGGTATGACGTGATGTGGTGACGTGCGAGTGGATCGGCCAATCACAAAATAAAGCAAAAGTAACTATAGTGACAAGAAAATCAATAATCTTGAAAAAAAGTGTTAGAATCTTGAGTCTTGTTTGAGAACGATGAAAGATGTTGCGGTGATTATAATTGTAAAGGAAAGTTAATAACATTCAAGAAGTGTTATTCGATATTTGTAATAGAAACGGGTGAATCGTAGTTCATATTATACAATTAAATAATATATTATAAAATTGGACTCATATAAATTTTATTTCTGTCACCAAAAATCCGCATCCACACCTGAGAAAAGGTCTCATGACTCTTATTTGATCAAAACTCGACATGGATCTTATAAAAAGTTGGTGTGCTTCCTATCGGCTGTGAGTGGAGAACAAATAGATTCCGGTTACAATAATTAAATGTGGACAAAAATATAAACAGTATATATACAAATATAATATTTCGCAATATTTCTCTTCAACTATACTACTAAATAAAGAGACCAAAATGTATAAGTTAATCCCAAAAACGAATAAACTGATTTCGATTTTTGTTTCACCATTAAATATCCAATTTATCACAGATTTGGTATCCAATTTATCAACAATGTAAATACTGATGTTGGCGATGGGTTACGAACCCCTTTTTCATATTCATGTCACGAAATTTTTATCTCATTTCATTGAACTTAAATTTCAGATGTTACTTTTAGTAGTGTTTAATAAAGGGCCGTAAACTGACCTTCTTCTAAAATTGCCTTCTTTTTCTTTCCTTTAAGATTTAGTGCCTCTGAAATTATGTATTTTCGGTGAAATTATATCGAATGCAAATATTGGTCTACTTACTGCATGTATTCCAGAAAGTAAAATGTCAACCCTATTCTTATTTACATCAAACCCCGTACTTACAGAATGTACTATCTATAATTGCAATGTCGAGTAAGAGAGCTAGTCTTGATCACCTTCTGGATCTTGTACTCCATGCTCGTCCTGACACAAACGTCAGGTCGTAAAACGCCCACAGTTATGTTTAGAATGCGTTTTTCATCTTGATAAACGAGTGTAATGGACGACGGATGGGTCAGTCGATACTCCAGTGTGATATGCTCTCTACGACAGCAGTCAGGATGAAGATTTGCAAGAGGAGACGTGAAGGGCACAACACGGTGTTCGTGTCAGGTGACAATTTCCAACCTCGGAATGTCTTAATAGATAACTTGAAGCCCGTCCTTTGCGAGATGAAGTTGATCGGAGCGTTGCCCATACAGTTCCTTGCTGGAGGTAGGTAAAATAACAAAGTTGGGAGATCGATCGACTTAACTAAGTTTAATTTACAGCTCATTAAAACTAATCGGAGACCAGCCTGGGATTAGGGCGTGACCCACACATTTCTTACATTGTTGTAGAAAAAGATAATAACATCACTACTCCACTCTGTTATGGTTGTGCTGCTAGAATTGTTACCGTAGCTTCATCTTTGTTAGTAGAAACCTTTCAGATAATGCACTGATTATTCTTGTAAGCAGAGAGGGAAGTGCTCATTCTGTAACGAACATTGTTAAAGAAGGCAAACATTTTACCAAATTAGGAGTCGTTTTCACATTTAGATCTGCAGGGAAACATCGGGCAGCTAAAAAACCGTGCTACCAACTTAGACAATTTTCAAAAGTGTGTTTCACGTGGAAAAATTTTATTATTTATATGACAAGGGTGAATATCCAACTGCCAAAAGGCTGACCAATTTAATGAGGGGGGAAAATAGAATACCTATACAGATTCTGTAACTTCTATGCATAATATTCTGAAATCTCTTGGGTTCAAATATAGGAGAACCAACGATGGTCTCAAATTTCTGCTTGAAAGAAGCAATATTGTTGCTGCAAGACTAAAATTTGTGCGCACAATGCATAACATTATTACAAGAGATTCATGGTATAAAAATGCTTCATAAATACACATTCATATCTTCCTGTTTATTAAGCATTTTCATGAAACAAAATTTGGTTTAAAGTCCATTTCAGACAGTATACAAATATGGCATCACTAAAATAGAAACTATACTTACAAATCGTTGAAATGTCACTATTTTTTTCGCTGTAGCAAGCATCTTATTTCGTAAAAAGCATCTAATTTGAATCATTTGGTTTTGTGTGCACATGAACGATAGCTATGTAAGCGAACTGTTCTCTAGTTCAAGGTTTTAAGGTTCAGATTGTGCAATAATCATTGTGTATGTTCTCACACACATGCTGAAATATTAAGCGAACTTCTCAGTCAGCACTGTATCACTGTACATCTCAGCATCTGTATGATGCATGCTAGGTTGAGACAAAGACAGATATATCTTCTCTGTCGCCCACTTGCCCTGGAGCTGGCAACACCAGCACTGTAGGATAACCGTATTGGCTCAGCCCATGTTCCTTCTTATTTTGTGACTACTCTAAATGGAAACTCCCCGGCAGGCTAGTACAATGGACGTCCCACCCTTCTGTGGTTTGGAAACAGCCCCACCACGAGACCGACAACCGTCCTGCCGAAGGAGGAAGCTTTGTATCAGAGCGTAACATCCAGCCATGCAGCGCCGAGACACTCACCAACACTTCTACCCTGAAAGAGACCACCAGATGAGAGATGACGGGAAATGATAATGGAGGGACAGGAAATTTGCGGGTCGTAATTAACCTACCCAGCTTTTCCCTGGCGACCCGGGAAAGCCCCAAAAAGAACCCATGGGTGAGGTAGGTGGCCCACGGTAATTGAACCTTGACCTCCCGAATGTGAGCTACAGACCAAAGTGCCTGAGTCTTTCCTTCAGTTACAGCACAGTAACTTGTTTCCTCTTCGTTTATGAACATAACCTCGGCCGTTATGAATAAAACAACAATGTACATTTGCTTAAAGTGATCTAGAATTAATTACATTCTTCCTTTATTTAGAATACAAGGGCGTTACGAGATTATGAACATCTTTTGGAGTAAGCTAATTGGTAGGCAT
Source organism: Mantis religiosa (assembly GCA_030765055.1). Lineage (NCBI taxonomy): Eukaryota > Metazoa > Arthropoda > Insecta > Mantodea > Mantidae > Mantis > Mantis religiosa. Next base: position 2,310,099 of record JAUKNK010000097.1, on the reverse strand, counting down.
TCGGAAGTGAAAACCAACTGGTAGCAAGCTAGCTCTACCTAAACTACCGAAGTGATACCTTCTGCAAGTTTCTCAATATCCCACGTTATGGAACACTCAAAGTTTCCAGAAACTGTAATAAGCGAACACTCTAGCAAGTTGAGTAAACCTCGCAAAGTTAGTGAATGAACGAGTTACCAGTCCGTTTCCAGTAAGAAAAAGAGCCCTGCTTTCCGATTGAGTTTGCACCACCTCGGTGACGTTACCGACGGCTATTCCTGTAACAGGTTAGAGAAATCCTGGGTTCCACTCCCCAGCTAGCGATATATCTGTAAGTAGAGGCTACGTCATGCCGAGTATTTGTTTACGACACCAGGAAAGTGAAATGACAATTCGAACAAGCTCACGTTAGTGAAGTGGTAGAGTGAGACAGGCGAAGATTCATTGAAAGTTGAACTTGGTTTTAAGCGACAGTGAGTGCAGTGGCAGTTTAAAAATTGGGCGAAGTGCCAACATTTTAAAATTCTTATTACTACCTGAGAGTCCATTACAGAGTGACAACCAACTTGAACTGAGATATCAGTGACTTCCCTGTGTATCGTCTATAAAACGAGTAACAAGTGGTAATGCGTGTGGTAACACGAAGTCGCTTTGGGAAAGGATTGTCGAGACATCTGTAATGGTTTTAAAGCACAAACGACTTCCTTCCTTCTCCCTCTTGCTTACAGATGAGATAAACGTTTTTGCATTACAAGGCTATAATACATTACACGTAATGGAGTTGACTGGACATGCTTAATTGAGACATTAATTACACCGTCCAGATAAATGACTAATTGAATGTTTTAACTTCAACGATTTCATTATTTTTAACTGAAGTTAAATAACTGCTTATTTTGGACAACCTGTTGAATATAAATAAGGCATTTAAGTAAAAGGGGTTTTCTTGGAATTATGAATGGAACATTAAGTTTAGTAAACAACCCAATTAGAACAACTGAGTCAAACTTAACAACAGGAACTTATTTCAGATTATCTAGAGTTAAGTAAGACAAAACAAGGATCACTTGACAAGCAGATAAAATACCGGTCCGACTGCTATTTAGAGACGCCAAAGAATGTATATACATAGTTCAGCCTGCATTTGAGACTAAGTTCACAACAAGTTTTCGCAGCAGTAAAGTGGAACTAGCTCCTATCACACGATTTACTTCACGAGAAGAACATAATTTGATACCTGATATTGGCTAAACTTGTATATTAATCGATTATTACTGGATGGAGTCAGAGTAGCAACAAACTCTACTCCAGCCAATGAAGGATGTGGACCGCGCGAATAGACCAGTGACAGTTAACCTCGATTTCTTCCCTCCTGGCTTTAACCCTTTCACCGATATGGACGTCATATGACGTCCAAGTTAAAATGCCCCAAACCGATATGGACGTGTATAAACGCCCTACGCATACTTGCATTTAATGCTTATTCAACGCCAATTGCACTGGTCGACAAGGTTTTTTTCACAAGAGATCTGAATAGTGAATCTAGTTGCATTTTCCATCCTGAATTCAGATATGTAGTCAGAGTTTTCCCATCAGGCATAGTTTTTCTGTAAAAGCTACTTTTCAAAATATGATTTTAGCGTTTTCTTTGACCTGTCATAGGAACCGTTACCTCATATGTAGCTATTTTACTCAAGCTGTATTATGGAAATTATTTGCAATGTCATGCTGAAGCGCAATAAAACATGAGTGTGCAGGTTCATTGTTGTTCATTGTTGTTGTTTAGACATGTTCAGACCTGTTTGGCATTGTGGTGTGTCAGTATTGAGCTGACTGTGAGATTGAGTAGTGAAATATTTCCTTCCTTTCTGTTTAGAAGTGTATTGTGTATGTTGTGCATGTTGTATTTCTGTACTTTAGTTTTTCATCATGTCAAGAAGTTGTGTAAATCATGCAGATAATTTCTGCTATATTTGTGGTGAGCTCACCTTCAAGTCTCAGAGGCGAAATTTGGCCCCACTTGTAAAGAAGGGCTATAAACGTTACTTTGGCTGTCAAGTTGGTGATTTTGATAAGAGCTGGTCCCCAAATACATGCTGTGTTTCGTGTGTTAGAGTGCTGACTGGGTGGAAAAATGGTACACATCATATGCCATTTGCAATTCCCATGATTTGGAGGGAACCAATGGATCATGTAACTGACTGTTATTTTTGTTTGACAAGTATTAAAGAAATCACATCTAAAACAAAATATACAGTTAAGTATCCGAATTTGCAATCTGCAATGACACCTGTCTTACACAGTGAAGAGTTCCCCGTACCAGTATATGCAGATACAACCTAAACTGATAACTCTGGTTCTGACCTGTCTGAAACTCCAAATGATTCAGATGAAAATAAAAATGATCTTACATATGAGGCCAGTAGCTGTTCATCAGAACCATACTTTCCCAATCAGCAAGACCTTAGTGACCTGATTCGCAATTTAAATCTGTCTAAACAGCAGGCAGAAGTTTTAGCTTCCAGACTCAAAGGGTGGAATCTACTCCAAAAAGATGTAAGAATTAGTGGATATCGTAGCCGCCATAGTGTTTTCAAAGTATACTTCTCTGAAGAAAATGGTATTGTGTTTTGTAATAATATTTGTTCAGTTATGGAAACTCTTGGGCTTCAACACCGGCCAGATGAGTGGTGATTGTTCATAGACTCCTCTAAAGTTTGAAGGCTGTGCTGCTACATATTGGCAATAAGCTTCCATCAATACCGGTAGCGCTTGCTGCTGATATGAAAGAGACATATGAAAATATGAAACTAGTTTTAGAGAAAATACAATATGGAAAATATGAATGGAATATCTGTGGTGATTTAAAGGTCATTGCTTGGTTTGCAACTTGGGTTCACCAAATTTTGCTGTATTTTGTGCTAGTGAGACAGCAGAGATAAGAAGTCTCACTACGTTAGAAAGTCATGGCCAAAACGCGAATCTCTTATCCCTGGCCAGAAAAATGTGGCATGTGCCCCTTTAGTGAAGCCTGAAAAAATATTTTTAACTCCATTGCATATTAAGTTAGGAGTTATAAAAAATTTTGTCAAAGCAATGGATAAACTTTCTGATGGATTCTTGTACTTGAAATCAAAATTACCCAAAGTCAGTTATGCTAAATTGAAAGGAGAAGTTTTTATAGGACCACAAATCCGATCATTAATGGCTGATGAACATTTCGAAGGACTGTTAAATGCACTGGAGAAAGCAGCCTGGCAGTCCTTCAAAAGTTTATGTTGCAATTTTCTTGGAAACCATAAAGCAGAAAACTATCGTGACATAGTGGCTGATCTTCTGCATTCTTATAAAGCTATGGGATGCAACATGTCTTTAAAAATTCACTTCTTGGACTCTCAATTGGACTTCTTCCCTGTCAGTGATGAACACGGTGAGCATTTTCATCAGCAAATTTCTACAACAGAGAAGAGGTACAAAGGCAAGTGGAGTTCCAATATGCTGGCTGACTACTGTTGGACTAAAATGAGAGACGTTTCAGATGCAAAATGTACCCGAAAATCACTATCCACCACTTTCTAGGTAAGTCAGAATCAGTAGTTATAATTTTGAGTTAGATAACTAGTTATGGATTTTTTGGAATATTATAAAAATTCAAGTGACTATCACACAAAACTCCTGCCCGATGGGTAAAAACTGTAATTATATTTGATTTCAGCACGAAAAATACTTTTATAATCTGTTATTTTAATTCTTGTGAAAGAAAAAAAGTTAAATTTTGTCGACCAGTGTTATTTTAATCTTGCTATTTTAGAATAAATTTAAATTAGTTCTATACGGTGGAGCGGATCCCCTCCTTGTGGGTTGGATTTATATCACAAGTTGTGGTGACATATCTGAAGTAGGATTCGCCCCGTCGTGAGGTCTACGCCCCACACGCGCAAAAGTTTCGCGCTCCCTCGGTATGGTGACGCGTGTAGAAGCGTGTAGAAGAAGATCTTGACGTAGAAGCGATGAACCTTTCCTCTAAAAGCCGAGAAGATGTTCTCGAAGTATCGATACAAAAGGGATTTCAATTTTGGGCAACTATGGAATAAAATTTTCCACTGATGTATATGGCGCTTTACTACATATTAATTTTCTCCTTTTATTGACAAATGATGCAACGCTTTTTTACTAAAATTATTTATCATAGCGTCACGTATTCGATGTATATTTTAAACGTTTACTAAACGTTCATAAATAATGAACTCCAATAACTGCCGTAGTTTCAAGAAGTCTTTTTCCGAAAACGCGTCTAACCTCTTCGACAGTTCAAGGCAAAAGAAAAAATTTAAGAATAAAATCATTGATTCTTTTTTCTGATTTGGTTGCTAAGTTAAAATCTTTCTATGGTAAGTGTTCGGCTATTGGGTTAAAAGCTGACTGTCGATTTGCGTTGAGCTTCGGCAATGAGGGAGGGGTGCGGTAACAGGCGGGATGTATGCAGTGGCGTTGCACAAATTTTATTAATTCCTTGGTAATATTTCGCAGCTATTCACCGTGATTCCTAATAAGTTAAGAATAAAGAAGCACTTATTAGTAATATTTCGTAATAAACAATATAATGAAGAAGCACTTATTAGTAATATTTCGTAATAAACAATATAATGAAGAAGCACTTATTAGTAATATTTCGTAATAAACAATATTTAGAGGCCGCCGTAAGGAATGCACGATGATATGTTTTATATATCAGTTTTACAATAATTAGTATCCTTTAATAGCTCTCTCTGGACAGATAATTCAGAGAAATATCATTACATATGTACCAAGTTGATATTAGTGGCATATTTTGCTTATTTCATCCAGTATTTATAACTGTGTACTAAATGGACAAGAACTTAAGAACCAGCACATTCGCGTCACTCTGCAGCCGAAGCACTTATTAGTAATATTTCGTAATAAACAATATTTAGAGGCCGCTGTAAGGAATGCACGATGATATGTTTTATATATATATCAGTTTTACAATAATTATTATCCTTTAATAGCTCTCTCTGGACAGAAAATTCAGAGAAATATCATTACATATGTACCAAGTTGATATTAGTGGCATATTTTGCTTATTTCATCCAGTATTTATAACTGTGTACTAAATGGGCAAGAACTTAAGAACCAGCACATTCACGTTACCCAGGAGCCGAACTTGGGCGCATCGGGTGGCATGCCAGCGCATGCGCACTCGTTCACCCCACAGCCGAACTCAGGCACATCAGATGGCAAGAAAATGTTAAGTGCCAGCGCATGCGCATTCGCGTCACCCTTGCTTGGTAACAAATTTGATTAATTCCTTGGTAATATTTCGCAGCTATTCACCGTGATTCCTAATAAGTTAACAATAAAGAAGTAAACTAATTTTATTAATTACTTGGTAATATTTCGCAGCTAATCACCGTGATTCCTAATAAGTTAAGAATTAAGAAGCACTTATTAGTGATATTTCGTAATAAATAATATTTAGGCGCCGCCGTAAGGAATGCACGATGATATGTTTTATAAATCAGTTTTACAATAATTATTATCCTTTAATAGCTCTCTCTGGACAGAAAATTCAGAGAAATATAATTACATATGTACCAAGTTGATATCAGTGGCATATTTTGCTTATTTCATCCAGTATTTATAACTGTGTACTAAATGGGCAAAAACTTAAGAACCATTTTTTTAGGTTTCTCCATTAAAATCTTCTGTTTTCTTCCACATTTTCTACAGTTGAGGGCAATGGTTTTTAAAACTGTTCTCAAAGATATTCTGACCCAAGCAAAACGTATCATGTGCTTAACAATCGGATGGAGTTTCGTTGCTTTTTTAATTATTTCCTGTATTTTGCAGCATTGTTGAACAACTTCTGCGATAACATACTTATCAAATCACGCACAAACGCTTTTCGATTGCCTTTCGGCATATTTCTTTTACTCTCGGTGTAGATAATAAAACAGAATGTTCACTTTGCACTTGAAGTTGTTTACGCTTCTTTCTAATTATGAGAATGAAATTTTCTCATTTTCCATAATAGTCTGCTGCCCGCGCCTGTAACGTAGGTGGTAGCTTGTCTGCCTCACGCAGAAAAAAATGTGTCCAAAGTAGTGTTTTTTCAGGAGGTTCCGAGTTCGAAGCTCAGTCAATGTGGGTTATTTGGATAAGGTTTCTTCAGGGGTTTTCTCTTATACTGAAAGATGAATGTTTGGTAACTCTTAAGTTCTATGTACCCCGTACTCATTTGAACAGCATTTCATTCTTCATTTATATATAACATTTACAATATATAATACACATATATATTATATGTATTCCGCTGTCCCCTTTGTTGCCTGCTTCAGTGGGATATTTAAGGAATATCAAGGTAGCAAATGGCACTGATACCATCTAGCTTAACTTCTGGGTCGCTGACCCTCTCCACTATCAGCAGATATAGGGGCATGGGTATGGGGCCCCTGATTACAGGGTGGGTTACACCAGTGCTGGTGATAGATTTTGCATCCTTAATTGGATGGGGGAGGGAAAAGACGTTTTGAGGTGCGCATGTTGCCCTGGACCGAAGTGCAGTGCACAGCTAATCTTAAGCTATATACCAACCTGTCCGCGCTGGCTGCAATCTGCGTAACTACAGAGGACCGAACACTGAAGCGTGCCTTTTTATTTTCGCCTAAAAGGCGTTGGCTATGGTTTTGTGGTCACCATTGCTGGTAATATTTAGCGGACAAGAAGCACAAAGTAACACAGGTTGTGCTGTGTGAAAGCTGGTGATGTTTGTTGGCCAATCAGCAGCGTTGTTATAACAGCCAATCTGTAGCTCTACTGGCGGAAACAGCAGCCAATCACGGCCGCTCCCCTCAACATTACTGATATTTTTCAGCAGTTCGAGTGCTCATTGTGAAGTTAAATATCCTTCAAGATGGACGCTCGTGCATTTATGGCTACCGGAAAGGTGAACTTCTGTTCTCTGTGTGCCCATTTCGGGTACTGTTTTACCCCAGAGGAAAGAAGAATAGCTAATCTTCGGGGTATTGATATTTTGAAACTATATGGCGTGCTTCCAGAAAGGGCCAATATTGGCCCCTGCGAAAGTCCTCGTTGTGGAGAAGTCATGGGGACGGTGACCTCGAAAAATAGAGGAATTGGGTGGCGATATATCTGCCCAAATTATCACCGACTTGAGGCAACAAGTAATACCTTCTTTCAGCGTGTGCGCCTCTACGGTGAACTAGGTACAGACAGGATCCTGAAGTTTGCCTGTCTGTGGTTGATGAAGATACCCTGCATCACCATCCAGAACCACCTAGAGATGGCGCATGAAACTGTCATAGCGTGGAGTTCCTATTTTTGGGACGTTGCAAACAAAATTGCTTGGCACGACTTCCATGTCCTTGGTGGCGACGGCGACATCGTCGAGGTCGACGAAACGCACCTATTTAAGCGTAAGTACCATGTGGGACGGCGAGTCATGTGGCGTCATCACTGGCTGGTTGGTGCCATCAGCCGCACCACAAAACAACGCTTTGGGCTCCTGGTCCCAAATCGCAGCAGAGAAACGCTGCGACCTATCTTGCAGCTCTACGTGGACCAGGGTAGCCTATTAGTGACCGATGACTGGAGGGGTTATTGGGGCTGCGAGAATTCTTTTAGAGGCCATGGAGTAGTGGTACATCGGCGCAATTTTGTTAGCCCACCCAGAAATATGGATCCCTTGTGGGTTATAGCTGGCACCTACAACGCCCAGTGTCTCGACCAGCAATGGATTGGACCCCCTCCAGCTCCGGGATTGAAACCGTTGCGGTACCATACACAACGTATGGAGAACTCTTGGAAGGGGTTGAAGAAGATTCTGTCTTCCTGCACCAGCATCACCAACGCTCACAGTCACGTAGGCGAATGGATGTATAGAGAGAATGTTCTGAAAACTATACCCTCTGAAACGCAGCGACTGGAAAGATTCCTGCGGGATATAGCAAGGGCTTATCTAGGTGTGGGAAAAGCACCCACGATAGCTGACATTGACAACTGTCAGTGTCATGAGTGTCTGTAACAAACTCAACATTTCTCCATTACTCGGTCACGCACCGGTAATTAAACGGCCCTTTTCAGGGCCATCACAAGGTTTCCATAGAGTGGGTTGTACTGTTCGCCACAACAAAGTCCCAGGGGAATGAGGGGAAAGAGGGTTTAGGCACTATTATTTATTATTATTATTATTATTATTATTATTATTATTATTATTATTATTATTATTATTATTATTATTATTATTATTATTATTATTATTATTATTATTATTATTATTATTATTATTATTATTATTATTATTATTATTATTATTATTATTATTATTATTATTATTATTATTATTATTATTATTATTATTATTATTATTATTATTATTATTATTATTATTATTATTATTATTATTATTATTATTATTATTATTATTATTATTATTATTATTATTATTATTATTATTATTATTATTATTATTATTATTATTATTATTATTATTATTATTATTATTATTATTATTATTATTATTATTATTATTATTATTATTATTATTATTATTATTATTATTATTATTATTATTATTATTATTATTATTATTATTATTATTATTATTATGATTATGATTATTATTATGATTATGATTATTATTATTATTATTATTATTATTATTATTATTATTATTATTATTATTATTATTATTATTATTATTATTATTATTATTATTATTATTATTATTATTATTATTATTATTATTATTATTATTATTATTATTATTATTATTATTATTATTATTATTATTATTATTATTATTATTATTATTATTATTATTATTATTATTATTATTATTATTATTATTATTATTATTATTATTATTATTATTATTATTATTATTATTATTATTATTATTATTATTATTATTATTATTATTATTATTATTATTATTATTATTATTATTATTATTATTATTATTATTATTATTATTATTATTATTATTATTATTATTATTATTATTATTATTATTATTATTATTATTATTATTATTATTATTATTATTATTATTATTATTATTATTATTATTATTATTATTATTATTATTATTATTATTATTATTATTATTATTATTATTATTATTATTATTATTATTATTATTATTAATTATTATTATTATTTTTAACCAACGACCCTGCGCTGGCACTTCCTCATTTCCGTTGTCATCCGAAGTGCTAAGTTCTTGCCCATTTAGTACACAGTTATAAATACTCTATGAAATAAGCAAAATATGCCACTAATATCAACTTGGTACATATGTAATGATATTTCTCTGAATTTTCTGTCCAGAGAGAGCTATTAAAGGATAATAATTATTGTAAAACTGATATATAAAACATATCATCGTACATTCCTTACGGCGGCGCCTAAATATTATTTATTACGAAATATCACTAATAAGTGCTTCTTAATTCTTAACTTATTAGGAATCACGTTGAATACTGCGAAATATTACCAAGTAATTAATAAAATTAGTTTGCTTCTTTATTGTTAACTTATTAGGAATCACGGTGAATAGCTGCGAAATATTACCAAAGAATTAATAAAATTTGTTACCAAGCAAGGTGACGCGAATGCGCATGCGCTGGCACTTTACAGTTTCTTGCCATCTGATGTGCCTGAGTTCGGCTGTGGGGTGAACGAGTGCGCATGCGCTGGCATGCCACCCGATGCGCCCAAGTTCGGCTGCTGGGTAACGTGAATGTGCTGGTTCTTAAGTTCTTGCCCATTTAGTACACAGTTATAAATACTGGATGAAATAAGCAAAATATGCCACTGATATAAACCTGGTACATATGTAATGATATTTCTCTGAATTTTCTGTCCAGAGAGAGCTATTAAAGGATAATAATTATTGTAAAACTGATATATAAAACATATCATCGTGCATTCCTTATGGCGGCGCCTAAATGTTATTTATTACGAAATATCACTAATAAGTGCTTCTTAATTCTTAACTTATTAGGAATCACGGTGAATAGCTGCGAAATATTACCAAGTAATTAATAAAATTAGTTTGCTTCTTTATTGTTAACTTATTAGGAATCAGGGTGATTAGCTGCGAAATATTACCAAGGAATTAATAAAATTTGTTACCATGCAATGGTGACGCGAATGCGCATGCGCTGGCACTTTTATTTTCGTGCCATCTGATGTGCCTGAGTTCGGCTGTGGGGTGAACGAGTGCGCATGCGCTGGCATGCCACCCGATGCGCCCAAGTTCGGCTCCTGGGTAACGTGAATGTGCTGGTTCTTAAGTTCTTGCCCATTTAGTACACAGTTATAAATACTGGATGAAATAAGCAAAATATGCCACTAATATCAACTTGGTACATATGTAATGATATTTCTCTGAATTTTCTGTCCAGAGAGAGCTATTAAAGGATAATAATTATTGTAAAACTGATATATAAAACATATCATCGTGCATTACTTACGGCGGCCTCTAAATATTGTTTATTACCAAATATTACTAATAAGTGCTTCGGCTGCAGAGTGACGCGAATGTGCTGGTTCTTAAGTTCTTGTCCATTTAGTACACAGTTATAAATACTGGGTGAAATAAGCAAAATATGCCACTAATATCAACTTGGTACATATGTAATGATATTTCTCTGAATTATCTGTCCAGAGAGAGCTATTAAAGGATACTAATTATTGTAAAACTGATATATAAAACATATCATCGTGCATTCCTTACGGCGGCATTACGAAATATTACTAATAAGTGCTTCTTCATTAAATTGTTTATTACGAAATATTACTAATAAGTGCTTCTTTATTCTTAACTTATTAGGAATCACGGTGAATAGCTGCGAAATATTACCAAGGAATTAATAAAATTTGTGCAACGCCACTGCATACATCCCGCCCGTTACCGCACCCCTCCCTCATTGCCGAAGCTCAACGCAAATCGACAGTCAGCTTTTAACCCAATAGCCGAACACTTATAATAATTTAATATAAGCTGTTATCCCCAGCTTTCACTTGCATGTAAACCATATTTCACAAACACTACATGTCAGTGGAAATCTTTGTTTACTTTCAAAAGAAGTAAGTTGGAAATAATATATAAAAGTGGTAGCGGAAAGGTTCAGTAGCTTCCACAAACATCCAGAAGATGTCTCTGCACATTACCACAGTTACAGAATCAAACCGGGTAGTTTAAACGTGAGAATTACATCAATTTTTTGCGACACACGGGAAAAAGCAATATAAATGGCCACGCTCACCCGCACATGGGCGTTTAAATAATGACGTAGCGGCTCTTTAAATGGCGCTAGGTCCTAACTGACGGCAGATTCTGAAACTACAATGTTTAAACATAATTTTAATGCAAATGCCGTTTTTTTGTCATTTTTGACGAAATTTCACCGATGCCTCCCCTTAAGAATAAAACACTTACTGATTCTAAAAAATAAATGAAAGCTAACTACGTCACATGGTTTACAATACCAGATACGGCACAGATTATAAATGGTCACAAAGCTAAGCATGATCCTTAATTATCGGTTTACGCTGGGCAACAGAAAAATAATTTGAGAATGTTTCGAGCACTTCATGAGGCGATTCCTACTAATTTTGGGTTGAGAAAAACAAATATGACAATGGAAAACTTTTATTAGCTCTAGTTTCTATGATGTACACAAGATGGAAGTATTACATATTAACATATTGAGAGAAAAGGATACATTTTAATTACATACATGCTAACAACAATGAAAGTGAATTTGATTTTTTTATCTGGTAATTACACGCTAAGAGGTCTAAATTGCTGGAAAAATACTTCGCAGATAGTAGTTTCTGAAGAGAATCATGTGGTGGCCTATTGACTTCGTCGTCTTTTAGCTTGCCTCTTGTGATGGAGTTGCGCAGAATCCCTATACAAAGACCAACAGTAATCCGCAAGCATTACTTCATTACAACGGCCCTGATATCTTTGTTCCATAACAGAAATGTCCTGAAGGAATCTCGCCCCATGTTCATCAGTAACAGCTCCACAACTAGGAGGGAAAAAGTCTAGGTGGGAGTGGAGAAAATGGATCTTAAGGGACATGTTGCATCCAAGGTTACGGTATTTTTGCAGGAGCACTGTCACCAAATGCTTTTAGTTGTCATCTATGGCATTTTGACAGGTGTGCCAACTCCCCCCCCGAAAATAAATCCCCCAAATTTAAAATGTTCACTGTAAAAAATGAAACGTTACTTTATCTTCTAAACAAGAGCTAATATATCATTTTTGGTGATTTTTTAATTCAGTAGATGGAAATACATGTAAATTCACTATTTTAAAGCCCGAAAATTTTCATTGTTACCTAGTGTTATCATTCTTTTCTCTTCGCCTCACAAGAGAACCAATAGCAACAATGAAGAATTTTATTGTTTACTTTGTTTATTGTTTGTATTTGAACAACTAAAATAGAGACAATGAAGAGTAGGAGAAATGGGACAAAATGTCACGTCGATTAGAACGTAGACCTTTCTGCATCATATCCCCACAGCTAACCATCTCGACCAGCTGTCCCGCCTCGGTAGCGTGGTGCTAGCATGTCTGCCTCACATTCAAGAGGTCCCGAGTTCAATCTCGGTCGCGGTGAGTTACCTGGATAAAATTTTTCCGGAGTTTTCTCTTATCCTGAAAGACGAATGTCGGGTAGTTCTAAGCTCTATGGACCCTAGGCTCATTTGAGCATAACTTCACCCATTTCATTCATCGACCGATATGACTTAATGTTGGAGGACATAAATTACAAAACAAAACAACAACATCGACCAGCTGCTACATATTCTCTGTCGCTCATTCTGAAAGCATTCGTTTATCACCTTGCTTTGTTATATACATGAAAAGACATCGTTTATTTAAGCTTTTCGCAGCTTCTTGGTGCTCATTCAGGGCTGAAAGTATTAATGCTGGGTGCGTATATTGCAATAAAGACTTTTGTGCTAAAAGGGTCAATGTTTTCACATTTGACTTTAAACTACGGGTTGCTTAGATAAGAATAAATAGGGATAGCTGACACATCTGGTATAATCATTTTGCATATTTTATGTGACCAATAATTAGTATACGTCTGAAAACGATGAATAAAATGATGAATAAATATACTGGAAAAAGACATGCAGAAGATTCAAAATGGGTCAGAACTTGTTAACTGAAGATATACGAAATCACGCTACTAAAAAGAAAATACGAGGACTGTTCAATAAAGAATGATCACAACTTTTTTTGACAATGTACCTTTACTCATCCTCATAATTTTGATGGTCCTTCTCAAAATAGTCTCCCCTGAATGCGATGCACTTGTCCCAGAGTTTCTGCCAGTCTTCAAAGACATGCTGGAAATAATTTTTTGAGAGATCCTTCAAAATCGCCTCCGCAGCCTTCACCACTGCGTCTGATGATGGATAATGCCTCCCACGAAGGCGTTTCTTCTAAGTTATGGAATAGAAAAGTGTCACATGTGGCCAAATCCAGACTATAGGGAGGGTAAGGGATGAACTTCACGTTGATTTTTGCAAGATATTCAGCAACAACATTGGCAATATGCGGCCGCGCATTATTGTGGTGCAGCATCCAGCCTGCTTCACGGAAATGTGGTCTTTTGCGCCTGACATGGACTTGCAATGTTTTCAGGACATCCCTGTAGTATTGTCCAGTTACTGATGTGTGTGCAGGTACAACATGCTGATAAACCATTCCATGAATATCAAAAAATGAAATGACCATAAATTTCCCAGCAGAAGCAACCAATTTTGCTTTTTTGGGGATTGGTGATGAAGGAGATTTCCAAACTGAGCTTTGCTGTTTGCTCTCAGGATCAAAATGATGTAGCTAAGTTTCATCAGCAATGGTTACGTTCGAAAGAAGCTCCGGATCTTCCTCTAACATCAACTTTAACTGCGTGTTACCTCCATTGCAGCGGTAGGCGATACTGAACTTGTCTGAACTTGCCTGGTTCTCACAGTCGGGAACCAGCAGTACCAACAATGAAACTACTACGGCGTGTTTATTTCACATTAAGGTAACAGAATATAAGATTGAATTGTGACCGTAAAAAAATAATGATTATTCTTTATTGAAGAGTCCTCGTAGTAACACAACATAAGAACTGTAGGATTGGACTAATAAAAAGGATAGGAGAATGGTCATTATATAAATCTATAAAAACGGAAATAAAAATAAACTTGCTATAATCTGTGTCATCCTAATATAATCCTGCTGTAACATCTGGGTGGGAAGAGAGACAGCGGGAGAGAGAGAGATATTGGGACAGAAAATGGTTAAGCTGTTGATTGGCTTAGCGAAGTTAATGGACGTTTTCTTTTATTTGCATGCGAACGACAAACCCCTCCCTTTAAGTACAGTACTGTAAGTAGTTTTCTGATCACTGCTCTGTGCGAGCTAATTTTGGAGAGAGAAAACTATGCAATAATTTCGTTTTCTATAAACGTAATAGCTCCACATTTTATCTTTCTGCTTCACATAATTCAAAGATGTGTTCTGGTCTCGTGCGTCCTGAAAGGAATATTTACAACAGATATGTTGTACAGGGTGGTACATAAGTCCGTAGCATTTTTTTTTTAAGTTTTAACCAACTGACTTCATTAAACACATAACACATGTTAAGCAACAATTTATTCAACAATATTCTCTCCTTCATTATTTACAATAGTCAATTAACGCTGGGGTAATTTGTATATTTGGCCACCCGTTGATTTTTTTTTTTTGTCTTTTATTAGAGGTTGAGATACCCATACACCCGCCTTTTGGATCTTGCCCATTGAATGCAAATGCCGCACAATGGTGGAATGGTCACAGTTCTTCACATTTGCCAGTTCTCGAGTACAATGACGCGGATTATCGTGGATTAGTGCGTTTAGAAGACCTTCATCAAATTCTGTTTGTCCTGAACAAGGTGAGTCACTCATGTCAAAACTAACCACCTTAAGAGGAGAAAACCATTTTCTTACCGTGCTCTCGCGGATGTCATTGTCTAATCGACGTAAATGTTTCTGGATGCCTCCGCTACTTTCTCCCCTTTATCGAATTCAGAGAGAAGAATATGTCGTAAATGTTTCACTTTGTCCACTTGACCATCCATTTTCCAGCTACATTCAATATCGTCAAATACAAACTGCGATGTGTAAACCCACTGCAAAACAGTTGAACTTCACATAAAATGTGACAATCGATAAACCCATTATGGAAGGAAAGCGCTACGAAACAAAAGCGAACGAACTTATGCACCAACCTATATACATAATAGTATAATATATACAGATTAGACAGAAGACAGGTGAAATTGAACACACCTTTAGCTTACTATGTTAAATTAAACTGCATTTTATTTGACAATTACTAAAGGACACTGCTATTATATAATATGTTTGCAGGCAGCTCTCTTGCAACGAAGTCTGTATCGAGTTGAATGCTGATTAAGATGTTATTGTTTATAGTGTGGAGTTGCTTCTGATATTTAACACTGTATTTCCTAGCCGACCACGGTATGAATGCACCCGGCGAGAAGCGTTAGTAAACAGTTGCGTCACAAGTGGGCGGAGTACCGCAGGTACAGTGCGGATAACGCAAACATCAACAATACCGAGATACTTCCAATGTGACGTGCAGATGTAGTTTAGTTCAACACGGTGCTTCTTCGAACCGTTTCTGGAGCAGTTAAAATTCGAATAGTATAGTGGCAGTTGCAGTGCTCGTTGCGATAAAATTGGCGTGTGCTTGTGAAAAGTTTAATTACGGAAACACCTACAAAGTTAAAAACAAGAAAAGTATCCCATTCTGATGAAAAACATATCATATATCAGGTTATACAGTTCTGTAGACAAGAAAAGCAGGAGAAAGATTACTCGTACCCCTTGAAAAAGCAGCAGTTAGGGCAGCAAAAATAGTGGGAAGGTCTGGGAGAACCATCATGAACATAAAATGCTTCATCAACTGGGGTTAAGGTTAAAACTTCGAGGAAAAATCGAAAATCACTGACAACAATTTCTCTTGATGAGTTTGATAAGTGCGTTGCGCGTAGAAACATTTTGGAGTACTATGAACTGAAAAAGGAAATTCCTACTTTCAGGGTGGCAAAGAAACGTTTAGAAAAATATTGAAAGAAATGGGATTTCAATTTAAGAAAAGCAAAGACAAACTACCTGTGCTAATTGAGAAACCACAAATAGTTGCAAAACTTGCAGAGTACTTATGGGGTATTATTAAAAATGAAAAAGGGCCACGTATACCAGTAGTTTATACAAACGAGGTTTGGGTCCATACTCACTAAACAGTCAAGAAGTGCTGACAATATGAGGAAGTACCAGGTGCTTTGACTAATACTACAGCTGGTCAAAGAGCAACACCACATGCAGCGGGATCCATGGGATTTATTGAGCAAACTGAATTGACTTACGATTAAAAAGCCAAATCAACAGATAACCATAACGAAATTAACAGTCAAAATTATAAAAAAAGTGGGTAGAAGAGAAATTAATATAAAATATTCTACCTGAAAGCATTATTGTGCCATACTGTACAGGAAAATAAAGCCCCTAGCACTTCATCTCGAAAGGCACAGGTTACTCATTGGTTAACACAAAAGAAGGTAAACATGATCCGCAAATGACAAAAAATGAGCTTCTAGAGGTAGTGAAAATTAATTTTAAAAGCCTGTTTATTGACTTGATCGAATAATGGAACAAAAGGATTTTACAGTCTTACGCCTTCCTCCGTAGCACTATGACCTTAACCCTATAGAGCTATCTGGAACTAAACAAACACTGCAGCAAAGAAGTATCATCGATTACTTTGAGTAATCTGAAAGCTACGACAACAAGCTACATAGCTCAAATTACACAAACTGATTGGATAGCAACATGCAGACAAGTGAAAACAATTGAGCAAGATTTTAAGCTCCGAGATGGGTTAATGGAGGAAACAATTGAAGATATAATATAAACGTGGTTCTAGAGAGCAACGATGATGACGATAAAGACTGCAATCGTGATGAATGTTGTTTTGAGAATATGAATATTGAAGCAAACGACGCAGTGACTAATGTAATTCTTCCAATACATAAGAAAGGCAACCAAAGTGACTGCTCAAACTATAGACCTATATGTCTCTCCCCGGTTGTATATAAAATGTACACTAGAATCCTGGAACAGAAATTGAGGAAAATAGTAGAACAAGATTTAGAAGAAGAACAGGCTGCTTTCCGAATGGGTAGACAAACCCAAGACCAAATTTTCTCATTGAGAATGATAATAGAGAAAGCTATAGATAGAGGAAAGGGTATTTATTTAGGATTCTTAGATTTGAAAGCAGCATTTGATTCAATACCTAGGGAAGAAATTTGGAGAGCTCTAAAGAACAAAAAAGTACCTATGAATTTTATTGAAAAAATACAGTCAGTTTATCAAGAATCAAAAGCGATAATAAGATTAGTTGGACAAGAATCAGAACCATTTCTGATGAATAGAGGAGTTAAACAAGGAGATAGTCTCAGCCCCCTCTTACTTATTATTGTGATGGATGAAATATGGAAAATTTGCAAAAGAAGAACAGCAAAAACTATGATAGGATATAGAAATTTAAAACCAGTTTGGGCAGAATCGTTGATATATGCTGATGACACCATATTGATAGCAAATAGTAATAATAATTTACAATTAGCGCTAAATGAATGGAAAGAAGAATTAACTAGAAAAGGTTTAGAATTAAACATACCCAAAAGTAAAACCATGTGTATAGGAAGGAAAGAAGAAGAAGAAGTTAAAATTAAATGTAATGATGAAATCTTAGAACAGGTAGACAGTTATGAATACCTGGGTATAATTATAAATAAGGATGGAAAATAGAGCAGGAAATGTTAAACAGAATAAGAAAGGCCAATTCGGTCTACTATTGTGGGAAAAAAGGAAATAACAAAAGATACAAAAATTATAGTATTTAAAACAATAATACTACCAATTCGATTATATGGAGCAGAGAGCTGGAAACAAGAAAGCAAAATAACAGCTATGGAAATGAGATATTTAAGACGAGCTGTGGGGAAGACAAGAAGAGGTATGATTAGAAATGTAACAATAAGGGAAGTGTTGGGTACACACTCCGTTAAAGGAATATTGGAAAAAAGACAACTTAAATGGTATGGACATGTACTGCGCATGTCAGAAGAAAGAAAACCCAAACAATATTTAGAAGCAAGTCCAGAAGGTAAAAGCATTAGGGGAAGTCCACGCATGTTGTATCAGGAATACGTTGAGAAGTTGGGGAAGGATAGAGGGAAAACCATGACAGAAATGAAGATAATGATAATGGACTGAGAAAAGTGGAGGAAATGGGTAGAAGAGGCTTGTACTCCACGCTTAACAGGACAAAAGAGTTAGAGAAAGAAGAAGAAGAAGAAGAAGAAGAAGAAGAAGAAGAAGAAGAAGAAGAAGAAGAAGAAGAACCAAGTGACACTGATACAGCTGATGAAGGGAACAGTGACACGGATATAGCAGATGCAGGACCTGAAACAAATATTCCCAGACTTGCTGCTTGCGAGAACTAACGTGAAGATATCAGCAGGTGTGTACTGTTTTAAATGTGTGACTGTACATTCCCAGTATCGCCTTTCACCTCGCTTTCCCTCGCTCCGGGCGGTTCCCTAAGCTTCATGTAGCAAACAAAACAGTGGCGGACTCCTTCAAGTGCATTCATATCTTGGCCGACTATTACATGTCACAAGCTCAAGGACACTTATGTATATGCAATTTAAAATCAGTAAGCTTTTCATCATAGAATACGTCGATGCTTCAGCCTAAATGAAATACAAAGTAGCGAGAGGCGAATGATTGCGCATTGTTTCGTGGTGCTTAAAGAAAGAAACCCAGACTCATGTATAATAAATATTTAGAAAGAAACTGGTGATCTCCTTGGTGTTTCCACAAGCAGTGTATATAATGTTAGAATGGAACAGCGAACATCCGGAGCACTAAGAACACCGGGAAAACTGCGTAAATGCAAACAACGCGTGAACAAATATGACGATTTTGCGAAAAGTGCTATACGCAGTAAAATCCATGATTATTTTTACAGAAATGGACCGCTGACTCTAAATATGGTTTCGCATGCGGTATATTGTGACACAGACTTGCCAAATTTTTTACGAACTACTCTCAATCAGTTGTTGTTAGATATTGGACTGAAATTTCAAAAGCGAGGGCGGAAATTAGTTACAGTGGACAGAAAGATACAATGATGTGGAGACGTAAATAGCTGCGCTAAATCAAAAGTTTTCGTAGGAATCTGATTAAAGGTAACAATTATGCTACTGCATGATTCTATTAATATTCCAACTCATAGATTTAATAAATTAATGTGTAACCCAATTCTGTTTATTATCTGGAAGTTAGCGCTGCTATATACGAGGGGGGATCCAAACGAAACCAGACTCCGAGGACGCTGCCACTTGTAGACGTACTGCAGGGTTCTCACGCTAGATGGTGTTAGTAGAGACCTTAATGAAACAGCTTTGAAGACGGCGTCAGTGTAGAGCTGAACGTGCAAGTGTGGTATTGCGTTTCTCTGACTGTTCGTGGGTTAAATCTGCGAAGTCCTTATGGCAACTTTAAAAGATCATGTTAATGCCAGAGGTTCTACTGCCATTAGTCCTGGACCCGTAGGATCAAGGACCCGGGTCTCCTTCAAACAGGGAGTTACTGAGCTGTCCCAAAAGGGCGCCCGGCATCCTCCGTGGAGCTTTCCATAGGGCAAGACCTAGAAGCTAACAAGGCCCCCCCCATCTGGTCCTATAGATTCAAGACGGGATGGAAGTGGATACGCCACTTGCGCGCGCCAACCCCAAAAAGGTGAAGTCTACCGATATGACCTCGGTGGGGTTGCCTGGCGATCTAGCACACCTACTAGCTCTGCAGGCTAGCACATGGTACTAGCTGTACGTTCAACCCCGTCTGGAGACGTACTCGATCACCCACGGGAATCGAGAACCACTGCCCCGAGTCCAACCCAATCCGAACAACTCCCTGAAGGAGGGGCTCGAATGTTCAGCCCAAGGATCCTCTGTTAACGTCAGAGGTACCACGAGTGCTAAGGGTTGGTGGCAACTTTAAAAGAACAAAGAGTGTGTGTGAAATGCTGTTTCCTGCTTAAAAAAAACTGAGACGGAGACACACCAAATCCTTCAGGAAGCTTTCCAGGAGGACGCTATAAACCGCACACAGGTTTTCGAGTGGTTTGGGCGCTTTAAACGTGGTGAGATGTGTGTTGAAAACCAAGCTCTTTCTGGACGCCGTTCAACATCGCAAAATGATGAGAACTTTGAAAAGTCCGCCAAAAGATCAACGAGGATCGTCGCCAAACGATTGAGCAAATTTCAGCAGTGACAGCAATAAGTTGGAACTCGTACCAGCGGATTTTGAGGGAGGATTTGCACATGAGACGTGTTGCTGCTAAATTTGTTCCGCGCCTTCTCACACAAGAGCACAAAACCATCCGCATGTATGTGTGTCAGGACTTGAAAACAGAGATTGCACGTGATCCAAACTTCTTGAACAAAGTCATTACAGGGGATGAGAGTTGGTGTTACGGGTATGACGCAGAAACCAAGCAAGCGTAAAGCCAGTGGAGGACTGCCAACTCTCCCAGACCAAAAAAAGCAAGGCAAGTGAGGTCAAAGGTGAAGACGATGATCATTGTCTATTTTGATGTTCGTGGAATTGTGCATCGGTTATTCGTACCCCCTGGCCAGACTGTTAACCAGCACTTTTACTTGGATGTTTTAAGGCGTCTACGAGAGGATGTGAGGAGGAAACGCCCGGAACTTTGTCGATCAGGTGACTGGTTTCTGCATCACGACAACGCTCCAGCACGCAAGGCCTTACGAGTTACCCACTATTTGGCATCTCAGAGGTGGTCTGTTGTTCCCCACGCTCCATATTCGCCGGACCTAGCCGCATGCGACTTTTTCCTATTTCCACGAATGAAAAAACCGTTAAAAGGGGAGCGTTATGACGATGTGGAGGCGGTAGAAGCAGTTCCGCAAAGGGCACTGGACAATATCAAACTTGAAGTGTTCCAAACGTGCTTCCAACAGTGGCAAAAGAGACTTGACAAGTGCATCGCATGTAATGGAGAGTATTTTGAAGGTGACTGAAGTTATTTTGTAAAACCGTTCTTCAATAAAGTTTTTATGACAACAATCCGGTTTGTTTTGGGTCCCCCCTCGTATACGGCTAGTGTTGCAAAACTTATTTGCGTGCACGTAGCTTCTAACACCTGGCCACTTCAGTCAGCTCCGCCTTGTTTACGGCAGGATTAAACTAGCGTGAGACCGAGTATAATAAGCATAATGTCATCTACATGTGGGGGATTGGACATTAAAATGCAGGAAGACAGATACCAATGGATACAACTGTAATTTTACTTAAAACAATTTGTGTGAGGCTTCTAGTGATAACCTTCATTTGCTATAACATACAATGTGATACAAAACAACGAGTAAACATTACCTTACAACAAAAGACTGCTGTAATAACAAAATGTGCTGGACTCTTGATTTAACTGTTCTTGATATCAAACCTTTGATACTTTAAGAGGAAACTGATAACAATTAAAATAAGGAATGAAACAGTTCATGGAGTATTGAGTGCATTTCCTTTGACAACTACTTATTGCAAATAGCAGTACATCATATCACAGAGGAGCTGCCCGCCTTGGTAGCGTAGATGGTAGCATGTCTGCCTCACGTTCAAGAGGTCCCGAGTTCGAATCTCGGTCAGAGTGAGTTACCTGGATAAGGCTTTTTCCAGGGTTTTCCCTTATCCTGATAGACGAATGTCAGGTAACTCTAAGCTTCATGGACCCTGGACATATTTGAGCATCATTTCACCTATTCCATTCACCGTCCGATATGACTGAAAGTTGGAGGACGTAAAATTACCAAAAAAAAAAAAAAAAAAAAAAAAAAAAAAAAACAGAGGAGCTGGAACATAGCTCTGAATGTTACGCTTTGTTTATAACATGCTTTTGCTTACCTCAATTTTTAAGGTCAATAGAGGAAATGAGAGACCTTATGTCACTATACATTAATTATTAACTGGTATTATTGTGCTTAATGTATACATTTTGATGTGTTAATTGTATTTTCTCTTTGTGTAATAGTGTTCACACAAATCATTCACATAGTTTACTACCATATGCTTTTTTGCATGGTTTTAACTGCGCCACAAAATGACTAATGCCTTTCAGTACAGAACTTCCTCTCTGCTTCCATTGTTTACACTTCCTGCTGAGCTAGCAGGTGCATGGCAATTGACCTTCCAGAAAGCATTCAGACTTATTAACTCATTATTGCAAGTTCAGCCCACTTTGTGTTATATCTGTTGCTTCATTCTCTGAGGCAATATAAACATGAATAGCCTGTATGGGCCACGTCATCATCTTCATCTTAATTATTGGTGTTATTGTTATTACTGCTATTATAAAACAAAATATCATATTGCCCTGTATTCGTGTTGCTTTCTATTATCACCCTTATCAGTTTTCGTATTGTTACACCAGCTGCCGATGTCTGCCCCAGAGGAATTCCTAGCAACTGTTTTTGGCTCTTCTTTCTAATATGGGATGCGGTGATATTCTTCCTAAGTCCTTCACACTTTTTGATGTTTTTATATACAACAATAATTTTTAATACGAGGGTGGGTCATAAAGTAATGCCTCCTATTTTTTCTCTTTTAATTGCCAAGAAAATTAAATCCAATTTACATAGCTTGAAGCCTACAACATTGACGATTAATTTGCCACTATTCAATATAATCTCCGTCCTTTTCCACAGTTTTGGTCCACCTTTTAACTAGGGCATGTATTCTAGTGTGGTAAAACACTCGGTCTTGCTTCCTAAGCCATTGACGCACGGACGTTTTCACAGCCTCCTCATCTTCAAAATGAATCCCACGATGAGCTTCCTTTAGTGGCCCGAACAGGTGGAAGTCTGATGGTGCCAGGTTAGGGCTGTAAGACTTGCCATCCCAATTTCTCAATTTCTGCAGTGCTGTAACGGCTGGTGTGTGGTCTTGCATTGTCATGTAAAAGAACAACATCTGCCATAGTTTTTATTGGGCGAACTCAGCGACGACGTGCTTCAGCTTTTTGAGAGTTCTAATTGCATCCACATGCCCTTTTGCACCGGTGTAGGAAAGATGTCTGGGGCATTTTTGGAGGGATTAGCTACAAGTGTTATACATCTTTCTCATGTTGGCTACAACACGAGCACTACAGGTTGTCTGCTTGCGCATGCGTATTGTTATGTTCTGGCCTTATGAACTCTGAAAGGAATGCGTTCACTACATACATACACACGTGCGGACAAGGTGACGTAATGATACACGAGTCGCGCACAGATAGAAACGCTGGTAAGATAACATGCAGCCTACTTATTACACAAGCGGCAGCCCGTTGTGTGGCTTGTGACACTGGATATGAATATTGCTTTTTCAAAGCTTCTTCATCACATTTATCTATAATGCTACTTATAATTTCACGCCCTTCCGAATGCACAACCTTAAATTTCTTAAGATCTTCAGACTTGGTGAGCAGATTAGTAAATCTTACTGCACTGAACTAATTCTACATCTTGCTATGCAAGTAGGCTACGTGACTTTATGTAGGTGATTGCTGAATGTTTTCTGTATTGCTCACTCGCTGCGTAACCGGACAACGGTTCCCCTCTCCCATACACCTTATCCTGTGGAGGTCACGAACCTAGAACACATCTTTATACGTGCACCGTTGGACTTAGAAACTACTCTCGCATCGCACAAAAGAAAGCTTCTCCCTTTTTATATTTGCCAGCCACTAACTGCAATAAATGGCCACTCTGGACAATTGCTACGTGTTGTGGTCGTGGACAAAACAGAGGAGCACAAATATTCAACAGTTTTTGTAGATTCGAGCTTAACATGGAAAAAAAGTTTACAGTACAACTGCATAAAAATTACCAAGATTAACAATGCTAAAAGTATTGGCAGGCAGCAAATGGGGCTGCTCAAACTATACCTTAAATATGACATATAAGTCGTATATAAAACTAGTATTACAATATGGGGGTGAGTTTGTAGTGACTGGCTATCAAATCAAGACTAAATGAAATTTGAGATGGTGCAAAATTGGGCTCTACGGGTAGTTACAGCAGAAATTCCAAAAATAAAAGAAATATTAAGATTCGACCAACAACTTGTTATTAAAACACCAGACGCAATATAGATGAAGGCTAAGATCCAGAATATTAACAAACAATAACTTTTATTAATAGAGATAGATAACTTAAAAAGTTTCGTTATTGTTGCATTACTTGTAGCACTACTAGACTTTCAACAATAGTAGTAGTAGTAGTAGTAGTAGTAGTAGTAGTAGTAGTAGTAGTAGTAGTAGTAGTAGTAGTAGTAGTAGTAGTAGTTTTATTCATCCGTTAAGTCAATACAATGACATTGGATACGTCAATACAAATATTTAAAACAATACAATTAATATAAATATAAAAAATAAGTAGCATCAAGTGTAATTAATAAGATCTAAGCATGAACTCATAAATATATATATAGTTGCATGGCTCTACAACTACACAGCATTTAAAATGCATCACAAATATAAACAATTATATGACCAGCTACAGTGTATCTAGAAATTCACTTATATCATAATATGAATCACTTAATAAAATTTCTTTCAACGATAGCTTGAAACACCGCATGGATTTTATGTTTTTCAGATTGGCCGTAGTTTATTATACAGAGTGGCTGCTGGATATCTAACTACTTTGGAATAAAGTGTAGTTCTATGTGTTATTGTTCTTAAGTCTGTTTTACCTCTGGTGTTATGATGATGTATTTGATTATTTGTGGTGAAATTTTCAAGGTTTTGTTTTGTATTACATAGCAAACAGTATATATACAGACTGGGCAGAGTCAAAATTTTCAATTCCTTAAAGAAGTTCCTGCAGGAGTCATATTTTTTTCCTGACATTAGGCTTCTAACAATCCTTTTTTGTACTTTAAAAACCAAGTGACTGTCTTTACTATCCCCCCAAAACATAATGCCATACCTCATTAGACTTTCTGCATATGCAAAATATAAGGTTCTCATGTCACTTCCATTCAACTCATTTTTATTACTCTTAATGAGAAGTAGAATTTATTTAACTTTATTACTAGATATATTATGTGTGCTTCCCAGTCTAAATGCTGATCTACCCATACTCCCAGAAAATTTGCTTCTGTCTTATAAGAAACACATGCACCATACAACTTGATGTCAGGTTTGCCAACATTTTTATTTTGTTTGTGGCGAAATGATATTGCTGAAGATTTGTTTGTAGTAATAATCAATTATTTTCAGCAAACCAAGTTTCAATTTTACTGGTTATGTGTTTTGTATTTTCATTTCCCTTTATTATAACATTTGTGTCGTCAGCAAACATAGTTACTCGAGTTGGATTTAAATAATTTGGGAAGTCGTTTATGAATATTAAAAAGAGGACGGGTCCTAGTATGGATCCCTGGGGAACTCCATATTTAATTTGTTTCATTTTTGAACAGTGATTACGTACGACATTCCGCTCATCGACATTTGTGATTTCCACCATTTGTTTCCGATTTTTTAAATATGATTGGAACCAATCCAATACTATTCCCCTTATCCCATAATAGTACAGCTTTTGTAACGGAATTTCATGATGAATCATATCAAATGCCTTGGTTGGATCTATTAGTAAGCCTGTACAGTTATTATCATTGTCAATGGCCTCCAATATATGATCTATAAACTCAAAAAAGTCAAAACTTTTAAAGTTTCACACCTCAAAATATGCCAGGTGGTTCAACTGCCTCATCTTTGGCGTAAGCAGATATCCCTTCGTGCGTTAAAACTGTTGCAGAACGCCACGTGTAAATGTTAACTAAATGCCCGGCATTGGCGATGCAAAATTTCCTCTGTTCCTCTTGATTATCAGCCAAGCGAAGTGATGAGAGGCATTTCCCAGGACTAAAGTACAGGGTGTAGACCATGATATGAGAAAATAGCAGTGGAAACAGTGAAAAGATTTTAGGATGTCTAAAAATTGAGTTACAGGTTGTTTATTTTCGAGGAAATGAACTCACACCTCTTTATCTGTTATTGCCTAACGTTACCTTCTACACATTATGTGATGTGTCAGAAACCATGGCAATACGAGTACACGTAATGTTATATTGTGAAGCGATTATATTTTGGCGAGCAAAGAATTCCACGTTGACGCGACAGTTTGAAACAAATAGCGTTTAGCTCAGGGTTAAGCAATGAGGTTTATTACAGGGTATGCGTGGATATGTGTGAGAAGGATAGCTTTAATGGCACTGGAATGCCCGTTTCAAACTGGTTTATTGGCTGCTTCTTTTATTATTACATTAAACTCGAAGTTGCCGACCAAGGATTACCAATATCACTGTTTAAAGTTACTGAATTCGGAATGCTTATTACTCGATCACTTCTAGTCTGCCTGGCCCAAGACAGAAGAAGTTGACCGCCCTAATCGCCCTCACGCCTTGGACTGTTTTAATGGCTTGCCAGCCACGAACTGACTGTCCTCACAGCTGCGTGTGAGTATGTCACTTTCACTTTCTGGAAGCCCATTATTCAACCAATGATTCCGTTTGTGGCTATTTTGTCGCCATTATGAAGGATCCGAAGAGTGCCCTATTCACACAGTCAAGTGCTATCCCTTAGAATTTTGTTGTTCCCTTGTCTTTTGTTACATAACTCAACCACGTTGCTATTCACTCGACTGCACCTGCACGCGTTCCACACAACTATACATTACTTTAAAATCCATTACGATTCTTTATACATCGCATCCCTTAAATTCGGTATCAATTGGCAGGTCTTTGCTTCTTATTACTGTTATTTTGTTTTTGTTGGTAATTGTTATATTTTGTTTGTGGTTATCATCATCATCATCATACAGAACTAAGAGTACGTTCCGCCTAATCGCAGTCATACCACTCTACGTTTGAAAACCTATACTGGTGATCGACGCATCCTAAACCTTTCTTGATAAATTTAGCGGACGGCGACTACATCGCAGGTCGCCGAACAGTCGTGTGTCAACGAACCCATCTATCACTAGGATTGAGAAAGCAATGAAATAGTGATCCTTTTGCTTCGTTTGTGTTCAAACGTGTAATGAGAGCTTGGACTGAGTAGTGAGAGAGCCAGGATTTTGTTGTAATTTACGTCCTCCAACGTTAAGTCATATCGGACGGTGAATGAATTGGGTGAAATGGTGCTCCAATAAGTACAGGGTTCATAGAGTTTAGAGTTACCCGACATTTGTCTTGAAGGATAAGGGCAAAACCCGGAAAAAAACCTTATCCAGGTAACTCACCCTGTTCGGGATTCGACCTCGGGATCTCTTGAACGTAAGGCAGACACGCTACCATCTACGCTACCGAGGCTGGCGTGAAAGAGCCAGGATTATTATGTGTTTCAAATGGGAAGAGTTCTCGCCTGTGGCGAATCAGATGCGTTAGAGCCTTCAGTGTTGCAACCTCGTTATCCCCACCCTTTTTATATCTCCCTCTCTCTCGGACACTTGCAGTGTTCTTGGCGCTAGACGTAAGGGAACGCAAACTGAATTTTCGTAAGTTTTATAATAATGCAGTTGTTGAAATCACAATTTCAACATGAATATTCGTATATTACGCAAATGTTTTAAATATTTAAAGTTAATTGTAGCTTATGAATTAATTATTTCTCTAATCCAACGAAAATACCAGCGGTGCAACCTTATAGCAGTGAATGTTACTTACGTTAAGAGATTATTCTTAATTGTCATTGTCTTCAACGTCTGAGTACTGCAAATTTATGTTGATAGGTTCCAAAATTTCATTACGTGCTATTTCTTTCCAAAAGTCGTCTTCTTGTAGTTTATCTGTCTCATGCTTCTTTTCCAGTCTTGTTGTGTTCATTGTCAATTTCTTCGTAAAAAAGTCGTTCAAAGTCAGTCAGTTCAAAATTATTATTTCTGTTTGCAACATAATTTGAGCCCACATTAACTCTATTGGATTATTCTGGCGGTAGAAAGGGGGAACGTGGATCGCGTCTCATTGATCCAGGTGATTACTTTTTCATGGAAGTGTAACTGAATAGTACTGCTTTGAATCCTCTAGAATAAATAGAGATTACGAACCATTCATAAACAAAGATATAATGTGACCAGAGATTTTCTGCCAGACTAGCAAAAAGTGTATCGTTTCCTCTCATCAACTTTAAGAAACTCTTGGCTTATTCAAAGTACATATTGTTGTGGACCAGGATTGTAAGGGGGGTGAAAGACTTACAAACCTAATCTGCAACTGGGGGTGTAGCTACTGAAAGGGTAGAGCGAAAGAAACTTCTAAGTCAAAATGAACTCAGTAACTATATTTCAAAGAAGCCTAGTATTTCTACAGGGCACTCCCTGGATCTGGATGAGATCAGGGGCGCTTTGGTAACATTTAGATACATAATAACATAATGCAACTTTACCTTTAGCGATGTGTTGTTTGTATGGCTTGAACCTTGTGCGACTGTCAAAAGGTGTACGATCTGGCACGCCCTGCTGGCGATCTTACTCGTGGTAGCACTTAGAAATAAACTCTTGTTGATTCTTACAGAGACCAGCAGCAAGTCGCCTCTCAAATCTCTGTGAAGTCTCTCCCGCGGAGGCTAACTCAACCAAGCTTAAATAGGGGTCCTACCAAAAAGTCAACTCAGCGAGTCCCACGCTAACTCTTAATTTGCACCATATTGTGCAATAATTGTTTACATAATTGAGAACATGTTTAAACCTGTTACTGACCAACTAAGCATTATTTCCCCTGATCAGCAGGATGTGTGATTCATTGTTTAAAACATGGAGAACAAGTTGAGGCCTGTTACAGGCCACCTGTGAATTACTTCCCTAAGCCAGCAGGATGTATGATTCATCAGTCCAAAGTACATGTTTTGCCAGTCAGCAGAATTTACGCTTAATCATACAGATTTTACATACAGCTGTGCCCAGACTCAAGGCATCGGAAATAAATGTTACAGAATAATGATTACAGAAATTTCCAAATCATGCTCAGCCTATACACGCAACACGTCAGGTCAAATGATTACATTTCAGTTCTGAGTAATTTCAAATATACGTTAACGCATACATGCCAACCAATAATGATATTCATTACAGTGCTTACAATGCATTGTTATAATATAATGATATCTACATTATTTATTTGCATTAGGAAAACTATTTAAGCTGAAAATATGGGCTTTTAAGGTTATGTTAACTACATTACTCTCTCCTTCCTCATGGATCAGTTTTTGCAAAATCTGAATTTTTGTGTTAGCGCGAATAGTATTTATTAGAGATTGATTAGTTTGGCGCTCGTCATACACCACTTAGGGGGAATGCAATACGACAACACCGCAGGACTCCGAGTGGTTGCTCACCCAGTAGAGCTCAAGGACAAACACCTTCCCATTTGAAACACGTAATAGTCTTTGGGCTCAGCAAGACAGTACCATGTTTCAAGAAAGTAAACGTACACTTTGCGCTGGTCAGTATTGTCGCAACGGGCGGCCAACGTACAGATAAGGGACAGATAATACAGCGCCGAGATAAAAGACTTGCCAAAACTGATAAAGACAGAAAACTAGAAAGTTCTATTGACATCTTGATTGATGCACAGATCCCACGGAAATGCCAATTTTGGAGGCCATGTCTACCACTGTCTTGGTTTGTTGTCACACGAAGTTCTGCCTTCATTGAATTGTCGCACCTGGGAACGCACATTAGACACATCTATGGTACCATCACCACATGCCTCACTCAACTGGCGATCAATTTCGATACGTGCCACACCACGAAAATGGAGAAAACGAATGATTACAACAGTACTAACTCTCGTGGTTGTCACTAGAGTCCTATGCATTGTACAGTGCTGGCATCTCTCTCACGTATTCACAAAGTGTCCACGTGTACTTTAAAACAACCAGAAGTTCCTATCTGGCCCCAGTCCTGAAAAATTGAGGTGTTTTACTTACACGCAGCTCGTTTTTTTGACAAAAATATTTAGAATCTTCGACAAAATAAAATATAACGAAAGCCTTTCTATGCAAAGAGCAGTTTGTAGCTCGGATCTGTTTTTGCCAATATATTAATCTCATTCGTGGAGGTCCTAAACTTAAATACATTCCTTAGTTATACCTACTTTTCATGTATACATCATGCTATACTACGAGGGGCAATCAAATATTAACAGACCTTTGTTTACTGCACACGCATAGAGTGCCGTATGGGTTCGAGGCTTTTACAGCACATGCAGTGAGATCCCTGGAAGGGTACAGTGGCCTTGGGAACTCGTTTGGCTCTGTCCCTCAGTTACTGCTGTGATGTCTGAGAGAAAAGTGCATCCAGCTGTTGTGCAACGAGCAATAATCAAGTTTCTTGTCAATGAAAATGTTGATGCAGCTGAAATTTCCCATCGGTTACTTCCACAGTTTGGGGAAAGAACACTTTCCTGGTCCAGTGCCACGAGTTTAATGAAGGACGTGAACGTGTAGAATACTTGGCCCACCCTCACTGCCCATGCGCCCGCATTAATCCTGAAAACATCCAAGCTCTTCAAGACATCATTGAAGGTGATCGTCACACCACAATGCTTCAGATTTATCGACAACTTCTCATAAACTATGGGAGTGTCCAATCAATCATTTGAAGGGAGTCGAAATTGAGAAAAGTGTCAGCTCATTGGGTGCCGAAGTATTTCACTGCAGAACAGAAAGCAGTGCAAGTTCAAATGTGCCGCATGCTTCTCACGCACTACGAAGAGGAAGGTGATGATTTTCTGGACAGAATCATCACTTGTGATGAGACATGGGTGCATCATTACACACCCATATCAAAGAGGGCCAGTCTGGAGTGGAGGAGCGGAGAGCAACCGCTGGTGAAAACCAAGTCACAACTGTCAGCAGGGAAAGTTTTGGCCACAGTGTTCTGGGACTCGAAATGTGTCCTTCTCATTGATTTCCTCGAACAACAAGGACAACGAGTACTACTACTGTGAGCTTCTCAGTCAAGTTCGAGTTGCTTTCCGGTCAAAACACCGCAGTAGCCCGATCAGAAGTTTGTGACTCTGCAGGATAATGCCCGACCACACACTGCAGCAGCAACACAGCAAAAAATGGCCGAAATGCACTGGACTGCCCTTCCACATCCACCCTACAGCCCAGACCCCTCACCATGTGACTTCTTCATGTTTGGTCCACTCAAAGAAGCTCTTGGAGGACATCGTTTCACAACCAATGAGGGGGTGAAAGACTTCGTGCGCAACTGGCTCTGCACCTGTCCTTGTACTTTCTATGAAACTGACATTAAAAATTTTCTGTCCGTTGGAACAGATGTATAGAAAAAATGTGTGAATATGTAGAAAAGTAAGAAAAATATAAATTTCAATTATTCTTCATGAATAAATTTTCTGGAATGAAAGGCCTGTTTATATTTGATTACCCTAGTATAAGCACATATAAGCGTGTTTCGCACACAATATCAGCATCATTGATTATAATCCAACCTCACATAAATAGTTATGGATCTTATTTAATTACATATGTCACCCTGTCGTATAGTTTACCTATCATTACTTATTTCCCGATCGATGCAGCATCTTACTTGAAGAAAGCAGCAGAGGTGCTTAGGGTCAGCTATCCGAAAATGACACATATGACTTGTGTTGTGCAAGGTCTACATAGGGTGTACGAAGCTGTTCAGTCACTATATCCCAATGTGGACAAATCGGTCTTCCATGAAAGAAGGTGTTTGTTAAAGACCTTCAGAATGTTTAACTCTTTAGAAACAAAAACCTCAATTTTGCATTATTACCAACCCCAACTATTTCTCGCTGGGACACCTGGCTATTAGCAGCGGTGCACTATGTGAAATGTTTTGAGGGGTTTAAGTTGATTGTTTATGAAGTAGAAAAAGATTTTTGTTTTTGTAATTTACGTCCTCCAACGTTGTCATATCGGACGAGGAATGGAACGGGAGAAATGATGCTCAAATGAGCCCAGGATCCATAGAGCTTAGAGATATGATGCTTCATACACAGTAATTGTTGAAAATACACTACGCGACAGTTGTTTAAGAAATGACGTGGAGT
Organism: Mantis religiosa; assembly: GCA_030765055.1. Classification (NCBI taxonomy): domain Eukaryota; kingdom Metazoa; phylum Arthropoda; class Insecta; order Mantodea; family Mantidae; genus Mantis; species Mantis religiosa. The sequence goes on along the minus strand of JAUKNK010000097.1, from coordinate 2,277,813 downwards.
ATATTGCTGCTAGTTTCCTTCTTGTTTCCTCCATTAAAAAAACTAGAGGAAACTAGTCCCTTGATGGTGTTAAAGGAAACATTAATGTACAAATGCTAAAACCAACTCAGTGGAAGCCTTAAGAATTAAAACTTCATAAATCAAGCTCCAATCGGTGTCTGAAAAAAAAAAAAATACAGGGTTTCAAAGTATGTGGCATTTGCCCAAACTCTAGAAGGTCATCACGTGAATATTGCGATTAAGTACTAGTACTTGCTGTTCACCAACGCAAAGTAAGTACATGTCTGCCTCACGTTGAAGAGGTCCCGAGTTCAAAACTCGGTCAGGGTGGGATTGCGATTTCATTACGGAGGGGATTCGGTACGTAGGCCACCATGATGGACCCATTGTTCCTATACCCCCAAGTGGGGGCACCCCCGGGAGGAAGGATGAAGCGAAGGAGACAGGGGCGGCCGATCCAAACATCCACGAAAGTACAGAGGGCAGGGTCCCTACAGTTTACTTGGATAGAGGCTTCCCCTGACAGCCCAGAACAACGGACACGCTCCCCCACTGCGTGACGGCAACGAGATCAGTAGCCGAGCCCTAATGGACGCAGGCAGGCGATCCGAGCCCCAAAGGTCCCTGGCTGGCGGTCCCGAAATGCTCCCAGTAGAGGAACGGAGACCTGCATCCGAACCTACCGGAAATGAAATGAAATGTGTAGTGTTTAACGCCCGCTTTTACTACATACGGCACCGCAGGCGGTGACACTGATGGTACATGAGATGAAGATGGAGCTTCGGTGGAATGAGATGGCGGGGGAAACCGGAGGTCCCGGAGAAAACCCGCTCCAGCGCCGTGTTGTTCACCACAAGAACCTACCGGAGGAGGAAGTAGTTAACCTCAGAGCATATCATACTGCCATGCACCGCCGAGACACCCACCAACACTTCTACCCTGAAAGAGACATCCAGATGAGAGATGAGGTGAAATGATAATGGAGATGAAATGAAGGGACAGAAAATTCGGGGCATGTAATTAATCTACCCAGCATTCGACTAGCGACCCGGGAAAACCCCGAAAAACACATGGGTCAGGTAGGTCGGCCACGGGAATTGAACCCGGGCTTCCCGAATGCGAGCCTCAGACGAAACCGCCTGAGCTATACCGCTCGATTGGTCAGGATGGGTTACCTGCATAAGGTTTTTCCGGAGTTTTCCCTTATACTCAAAAGTAGAATATCGGACAACTCAAGCTCTATGGACCCTGGGCTCATTTGAGCATCATTTCACCCGTTTCATTCACCGTCCGATATGACTTGACGTTGGAGAACGCAAATTAAGGAAAAACGCCAAGTAAGTCCCTGAGAGGAATGTGCCACCCCTACACAGAAGGGACAAGGAAAGGGAATTTGTGTGACAGAGCACGCATGCTACACAAGGAGCAGAACCGTTAAAAAACATGCGTCCTATTCACTCTGTACAACAAAACCAAAAATATTTATTCACAAAAGTAGAAGTCGCCAGAATGTGTTTGTATGGTCTGTAACCGAACTGATATGTGGTGCACCAGGCTGTCGAGGAGGTGGGGGTGTTGGAACCTTCTCTAATCTCCCTGCGTCTCATTCCCCGCAGACTTTCTTAGCTGTGGTGAACTGTACATGTAGGTACTAATGATGTAGCTCTTTGGAAATATGCAAGAGTGACGTCATATGACGTAGAACGGTCGTTCTCCCAATACCGGGCAGAGCTTCGTAAACATCTGCAGAGATTTCTAGTGGACAACTTAGAGAAGGCGTTTGTTGTGTACTGTAACTAAATAATTTCCAACAACTGACATGTGATATTAATATTGCGACATTCTTGAATTATTAGAACAGCTTCTTAGTATTGCTAAAAACTGGAAAAAGAGTCAATATTGAAATAGTGAATTCATCCTCGCAGTATCTCAATCCATTCATATTACACTAGCTATCAGCCAAATTTATATCCCTTTCCTGCCCCTTTGATTCCAAAGCAAGCAAATGTATATTTCTGATATTTCCGAACATTGCGGGTTTAAATCAAAAGTCTTCTATTTATAAACAAAATATTTGTTTTCTTTGGCACAGTTTGGAAGTTTGCTTAATTTAACACGGACACACTAAAAAATATTTGTGTTTCATATTTTGTAACTGTGATAAAGATGGTAGCGCCCTCTGTTGTTTGAGTTGCGTGTTTTGTCTTCCGCTGTTACTCTCTGGCTTGGCGGGAAGTATGATCTTCGTATGTTATACAACTCCAATCATTTACAGCTCCTGATAAACTAAAGTATAAAAACTCTAGGTTTATCATCATTTCGTATATGATATCATAATTTTGAAAATGTCTCTCAAGACGCATGACCTTTAAAGATGACCATGACAGGAAGGTGAAAACGTTAGTTTTATCTCACATAACAAAAACTGTATAGCCATGATATTAAAGTAGTGTAGTGTGCCCTGTCATGCAGCTGGACCTTTGAAGATGACCATTACAAGACGGTCGAAACGTTAGTTTTATCTCACATGACAAAAACTGTCTAGCCAAGATATTAAACGTAGTGTAGTGTGTTCTGTCTAGCAGCTTGTCCTTTGAAGATGACCTTGACAGGATGGTCGAAACGTTAGTTTTATCCAACATGTCAAAAACTGTATAGCCAAGATATTAAACGTAATGTAGTGTGTTCTGTCATGCAGCTTGACCTTTGAAGATGACCACCACAAGATGATCGAAACGTTAGTTTTATCCAACATGACAAAAACTGTAGAGCCAAGATATTAAACGTTGTGTAGTGTGTTCTGTCATGCAGCTTGACCTTTGAAGATGACCAGGACAGGATGGCCAAAACGTTAGTTTTATCCAACATGACAAAAACTGGATAGCCGAGTTATTAAACGTTGTGTTGTGTGTTCTGTCATGCAGCTTGTCTTTTGAAGATGAATTTGACAGGATGGTCGAAACGTTAGTTTTATCCAGCATGACAAAAACTGGATAGCCAAATTATTAAAGGTTGTTTAGTGTGTTCTGTCTAGCCCCTTGCCCTTTGAAGATGACCACGGCAGTTAGTTTTATCTCACATAACAAAAACGGTATAGCCAAGATATCAAACGTTGTGTAGTGTGCTCTGTCGTGCAGCTCGACCTTTGAAGATGACCACCACAAGACGGTCAAAATGTTAGTTTTATCTCACATCTCAAAGCTGCCTAGCCAAGATATTAAACGTAGTGTAGTGTGTTCTGTCATGCAGCTTGACCTTTGAAGACGACCATGACAGGATGGTCGAAACGTTAGTTTTATCTCACATGACAAAAACTGTATAGCCAAGATATTAAACGAAGTGTAGTGTGTCCTGTGCAGCAGCTTGACCTTTGAAGATGACCATGGCAGGATGGTCGAAACGTTAGTTCTATCCAACATGACAAAAACTGGATAGCCAAGATATTAAACGTTGTGTAGTGTGTTCTGTCATGCAGCTGATGAAATGGGCAGAAAGTTTTATTTTCCTGCATAAAAACATGAACTGCCTACGTAATGGTGACTAGAGAGTACTTAGTAAATTTAAATGATGTATTTTGTCTATGAATCAAGTATAATAGTTCAGTTAACGGCTGAACCTTTGAAGATGACCATTACAGGATGGCCGAAACGTTAGCTTAACCAACATGACAAAAACTGGATAGCCAAGATATTAAACGTTGTGTAGTGTGTTCTGTCTAGCCCCTCGCCCTTTGAAGATGACTACGACAGGATGGTCGAAACGTTAGTTTTATCGAACCTGACAAAAACCGTATAGCCAAGATATTAAACATAGAATAGAAAACGGAGCCGACTATACCAACTAGTGGCAGCATTGGGCGAAACCTTGACGGCGGAGAGGGAGACCCTGCTGCGGTTGACCATGGGATTTAGTGCCGTGCGTCAGTGGGTGTTAGTCGTGGAGGTGGCTGAGGAGGTGGTACTGGAACTGCATGCCCTCAGGAGCCACGAGGCGACGGTCGACGACGGCAGGAAGGTCTTGCGGCTCAATGGAGAAGAGGTCATACTCCGGCAACCCGAAGAACGCATTGGAATCTGCAGGGTTATCTTGAAGGAGGATGTGGATCGCCGCGAGGAAGTAGGCGGTGGGGACGGCGCGACTGGAAGAACAGCGAATGAAGAACATTGTTGCCGTGCCGAGAGGTGCCAGTGAGGCTGCTTAACCAAGCGGACATTGATCACCACGTCCAGGCCGGAACGGAGATGGGGACGTGCTAGCCTGTGGTCATCGTGACAGCAATCGACAAAACACAGGAGCCGGTGCCAACGGAACACCTGGGGCTCTGGCTGGAAGACTTACTGGAGAGGGTGGCCGATCACCTGACCGCAGAACAGCTCCAGAAGGTTCGACTGCTGCTGAGGCGATACCAGCGCGTCTTCAGTCAAGGCAGAGAAGAACTACTGCGTCACCCGGCGAGAACTACTGGCGGTAGTAAAGACCTTGGAGCACTTCCACAAGGACCTGTACGGTCAGCCATTCCACCTGAGGACTGACCATTCCGCCCTAACCTGGCTATTGAGCTTTAAGTACCTGGAAGGCCAGACAGCACGTTGGGTCCAGGGGCTGCAGGAGTACGACTTCATCTCTGAGCATCGTAGAGTGAAGAGCCATGGTAACGCAGACACTATGCCCCGAAGACCCTGCCCAGAGGAGTGCGGCCAATGCACAAGAGTGGAAGAGAAGGTGCGTGCCGCAGCAGTCCGATTAGTCACGGCAGTGCCTGCGGATGGCTGGGATAGCGCAGGCCTGAGAAGGGAGCAGCGGGTGGACGCATACTTGGGACCACTCTTGAGGGAAGCTGAGGCAGGGACAAGAACAGCCTGGGAGGACATCGCACCGAGGAGCGCCACCTATAAGTCGTACTGGGCCCAATGGGACTCGCTGAAGATCAGAGAGGGCGTGCTGTTCCGGGTTTAGCCAAGAGGTTCTACTCCCATTAGTCCTGAACCCGTAGGAACTGGACCCGGACCTCCTTCAACCAGGGAGTATCCGAGCTGTCCCAAAGGGCGCTCGGCGTCCTCCGAGGTGCTTTCCATAGGGCAAGACCTAGAGACTAACAAGCCCCCCCATCTGGTCCTAGGGACTCAAGACGGGATTGAAGTGGATACGCCACTTACGCGCGTCAACACTCAAGGTGAAGACTACCGAAAAACCTCGGTGGGGCCACCTGGTGATCTAGCACAACTTCTACTAGCTTTGCAGGCTAGTACCCGGGACACTTAATGGCTTGCCTCAACCCCGTCCGAAGACGTACCCGATTCCCATGGGTTTCGGGAACACACTGCCCCCTCGAGTCCATCCCAATCCGAACAGCTCCCGAAGGAGGGGCTCGGCTGTTCGGCCAGAGGTTCCTCTAGTAACGTCAGAGGTACCACGAGTGCTAAGGGTCCGCAGCGCCCGCACTTTGGCAGCTGAAACGGATGGATCCCTTCCGCTACGGGAGCTGTTCCGGGTATGGGAATCGCCCGATGGGAAGACGCAGAGATAACAGTTGGTACTTCCCCAAAGTAAGGTCCCGGAGGTCTTGGGTGAAGTGCACGCCGGTACTTCAGGAGGACACCTGGGAGCAAACCGAACAATCCACAAATTCAACAGCCGTGGCAAGGACCGAACCGGGTGGTGAAGAGGACTAGCGACGTGGTCTACCGCATCCAGAAGGTGCCCCAAGGGAAGATGGTGGTACACCTGGATCGTCTGGCCCACTACGATGGAGCTGTTCGGGACGACCAGCCTTGTGGAGGAAGCAGTGTCGCGAACCCGATCGCGATAAGGCGGCTTGCGCACACAAAAGGAACTGATAGGCGAGCAGTGTGGTAACAAGGAGCTTGCATAAACAGATAGTGCCGATAAACAAGAGATGGATAGTTTATCACAGAGGTGAAAGACTTGCCGGCACCTATATAGTTACATTCTAGAACATTCGTGTTTTATCTGGTGACATTTTAGAGTAAAGTCGAGAACAATCTAGAATGATCGATTAGGTGTATAAAAAGAAGCCATGGCTAGTGATTAGTCAGTTGTGAAATGAGAGATAGCCAGCTGTGTTGTAACGAGAGCTAAAGATGTAATCTGCTTTCACTGTTTGTTATTGTGACCGAACTTGTAAGACTGTGTATATGTGATTTAATGTTCTTACGTGAGAATTGAACAGTGTACTGCTACGAAAATAAAGGAGATTTTTAATTTCTGCAACTCGGCCTTTTAATTCTACGAACCCACAAAGCTACAATATGAAAACTAAAAACACGAATAGGGAGGAAAAACAAGAACCGAAATGAAAATATTGAACATTTGTTTGTTTTGTAGCACCGGGAATTCCGCGAGCCAAACGCTTCGTTTTGTTGCCGACATTGCATTGCGATTAGATTTTGTCAATTTAATTTGATTAATGGAACATAAAAGTACACCTAAAAATGATAATTGAATCACTTTTTTGTTACCGCATAATCATTTGTCACTTCTAACTTTAATTTGTTGAAGATCAAAATATATTAATTAATTTATTTCATGAAACAATCACGGAAAGCTAAAACACAATCAAAATCCAACAAGAAACTATAGAAAATTGCGGAAGGAAAGAGTAAATAAAGGCAAAGAGATTTGAATTACTAGGGAACGCAGCAAGAGGTTTGATTGCGCTTCAGCAATTTCTATTTCAAGAGCATAGCTACAAAACAGATAAAAAAAGAAAAAAACAAAGATATATATATATATATATATATATATATATATATATATATATATATATATATATATATATATATATATATATATATAAGTAGAATAGCACGAACAATAAAAGCGCCTCCGTCAAATTTAAGTCACATCGGACGATGAGTGAAATTATGCTCAAATGAGCCCAGGATCCATAAAGCTTAGAGTTCCCTGACATTCGTTTTCAAGGATAAGGAAACCCCCCGGAAAAAACCGTATCCAGGTAACTCACCCTGACCGAAATTTGAACTCGGGACCTCTTGAACGTGAGGTAGACATGCTACCATCCAGGCTACCGAGGCAGGCACAGCCAATATGTCTATTATATACTATCAGAATATACTCTTATAATCTTGATTCACTAACGAATGGAAATGTGACACCCTCTAGAATTTGTTAGGAGTAATATTCCTTATTCTTTCAGATATTTTCTCCTTATTACTGTTTCATTTCCTTCTCTACTGCTTCAAATTTTCTCGCTAGTTTTAAAATGTATGCAAATATGAATTTTAAGATAATTATAGGGAAGAAAAAGAACAAGCAAATTGAAAATGACATCAAAAATTTGTTTGGTTTATAGCACTGCGAATCCTACGAGCTAAACACTTCGTCTTATTGGTGGAATTGCTTAATGATTATAAACAAAATGAAGATCGTTAAAGGAAAGAATAAGAAAAGGTAAAGAGGTTTGAAACATTTTGGCGTCGTACAAAGAGGTTAGATTGCGTTTCACTTATTTCTATCTCGGGAGATAAAAGGTAAATAGAATGAAATGAAATGTTGCATAGCGTGAACAATGAACAGCAATCAATACTTGGAATGACAATTACATATCTGGAGTTACCGCGATGATATTGTTTTGTATACTAATGGCGAGGTAGCGCCCCCTACATTTAATTTTGATTACTACTTCCTGTTCCTCCAGATTGTTTCTTCTTATGATAGCATCATGACCATAAAGAAAAAACAAATAATATATAAATGTATAATGTTATATAACCTGAAAATAAACCGCAACCAAAATGACAAGGGACGAAAGAGTAGAAGCGTTGAAAATTTGTTTGGGTCATAGCACTGCGAATCCTACGAGGTAAACACTTGGTCTTATTGGCGCCATTGCATTATGATTATAAACAATTGAAGATCGTTACAGGAAAGAATATAAAAGGGCAAGGAGATTTGAGAACTTTTGGCGTCGTATAAAGAGGTTAGGTTGCGTTTTACTTATTTCTATCTCTGGAGATAATAGAATTAAGAATTAAATAAAATGTTGCATAGCGTGACCAATGAACAGCAAGCAAATTTTCAAATGTCAGTTAAACATCAAGATTTCCCGCGTTGATCTTGTTTTGTTTAGGAATGGCCAGGTAGCGCCCTCTAGTATTAGTTTTGAGTACTACTCCCTGTCACTGCAGATTGTCTCTTCTGATGATAGCATCAAGACCATAAAGAAAATACAAGTAAACATTAAATAAAGGTATGATGATGTATAACTTAAATATAAACTGCAAACAAGACGTCAAATATCAAGTAAATATAGAAATTCGCAACGATGATCATGTTTGGTTTAAGTATAGCGTAGTAGCGCCTGTAGAAGGTCTTGAGTACTATTCCCTATTTCATTAGATTGCCTCTTCTGACTATTGCTTCATTACTGTCTAAAATGTATCATGATATTTTTAAGTTGTACTTAAATGTGTATGTTAAAGTCGAATAAGAGAGGGAAGAGGATGAGGAGGAGTAGAAGAAGAAGATGATGTAACCTGAAAACAAGTCCAAAAATTTGTTCAGTTTGTAGCACTGCATATTCTCCGAGCTAAATGGTTCGTCTAATTGGCGCCATTCTGTTGCTGCAGAAACATTTAAATATCGAAGAAGTAAATTCTAAAAAAGGTACAGAGCTTTGCATCATCTGGGGCTCGTAGCAAAGAGGTTTGTTTGTGTTTCAGCTATACCACTCTCGGGAGATAACAAATAAATTCATGAATAAACAAGAGAATAAATAAATAAATAGATAAGAAGAAACTTAAAATTGCATAACATAAATAATAAACAGAAAAAAATATCGGATAACGTTTATTGCCAAAATTTAATGCGATGTTGTTTCGTTACTAATGGCGAGGTGGCACACTCTAGAGTTAGTTTTGTGTATTATTCTTTATTCTTCCAGATCTTTTCCTCTGATTGCTGCTTCATCACCGAAAAAAAAAGTAATTATGAACACTTATCGCTTGAATCGCGAATTAGGTCTAAAGTTTATATAAAAACCCTACAGCTAAAAGACGTTCAGTATTGACAGAATCTAAGCGTTTCTGGGAAACTTTTACAACATTTATTTCCATAGGAATTAAGTCGGTTATCACAAACATTTCAAAACAGTGCTCATTTTCTTCTCGGGCAGCCAGCCCGGTGAAAAGATGATTAGATAGCAACGTTTCAGGAGTGTGCATCTCTCCCATCATCAGGATATTTATAAACTGTTATAACCTCAAATGAAATACTGGATATAACGCAACTATAAACAAAGACAAAACACTATCAAAATTCACATTACTGAACAAAAGACTTTTCAGTAAATTAAATTCCACGTCAGGAGATGGCGTGAGTATAGAAAATTGTGTCAAAGAAACGTAACTACTTAACTTAATTATCAAGCTGTGTTAATCTTTATTTCTTAATTCGACGGATTTCCATTTTAACGTCAGTTTCCAAGAGGAGCTGAACTGAAATCCAGCATCACGATTAAGCGTGCTCCTTTCAGAGGAAATGGCCAAAGCCTCATTAATTCTCCGTTCCCAGTAACTGTTGCATTTTGCCAAGATGTTCGACTCCCGAAAATTGGCACTATGGTCGTTATCAAAACAATGCTCTGCCAGCCCAGACTGCTCAGGTTGAATTAAACGAATGCTCTGTTCATGTTCGATTATTCCAGTAGCGATGGAAAAATGGAAGAGGAAAAATGAAGAAGGTACAAAGTTGAGAAAAACGGTTAACAGAAATGCAAATCAGACGAAAACTCTGAATGATAATAAAGTAGCTAAAACACAGTTAAAATTCAACTGACAAACAATTTGAAGATCGCGGAAGTTTTGTGCAAAAAGGGGCAAAGAGATGTGAAATCATTTGGGTGTCTTAGAAAAGATAGTTGATTGCTCTTCAGTTGTTTCTATCTAGGTAGCATAACAAATAAATAAATAAAGTAATATGCTAATAAACACAAATACATAAATTAATGAATAAAGTTAATAAATAATAAATTTCAATAGATAATCAATATAAGTCTATCAAAATGTCGAATGTAAATTAAATATCAGAAATTACTGTTATGATCTCGATTCAGTTACGAATGGCGAAGTGGAGCCCTCTGGAATTAGTTTGGAGTATAATTCCCTATTCTTCCGGATATTTTTCTCCTGGTTACTGCTTCATTTCCTTTATTATTGCTTAATATTATCACTATAATTTAAAAATGTTGATAGCTATGAATGTTTCAAAAGGTATAGGAGGAAAGAGTAGAAGCACCGACAATTGTTTGGCACATAGCACTGCAAATTCTAGGAGCTAAACGATCCTTTTTATTGGCGCCATTGCATTATGAGTATAAACAGTTGAACAACGTGAAAGGAAAGAGTAAAAGGTGGCAAAGAGATTTGACCGTTTTGGCGCCGAACAAAGAGTTTTGATTGCGTTTCGCTTAGTTAATCTAGGGAGATAACAAATAAATAGAACGAAATAAAATGTTGCATGGCGTGAACAATGAACAGCAACCAAAATGTCGAATTTCAATTGAATATCAAGATTTACCGCGATGCTCTTGTTTTGTTTACGAATAACGAGGTAGCGCCCACTAGTTTCTTTTGAGTACTACTCCCTGTTCCTCGAGATTGTTTCTTCTGATGAGAGCATCATGACCATAAACAAAAAAAAATAACAAAAAAAAAAAAAAAAATAAATAAATAAACATATGATGTTGCATAACCTAAAACGCTACCAAAACGTGGACTATCAAGTAAATATAAAAATTCACCGCGATAATCTTGTTTCGTTTAAGAATTGCGAAGTAGCACCCTCTAGAATTAGTATTGAGTACTATTCGCGAATCCCTCAGATTTCCTCTTCTCATTACTGCTTCATCTGCTTCATTAATGCCAAAGATTTATCATGATCATTTTAAGTAGTACTAAAATAGGTATGCTGTAAGGTTGAAGAAGAAGAAGAAGAAGAAGAAGAAGAAGAAAAAGAAGAGCAAGAAGAAGTAAAGCGAAAATAAGAGGGAAAATTCGTTTACGTTTTAGCACTGCAAATTTTTCGAGGTAAACGCTACGTCTTGTTGGCGGCATTGCAATGAAACATTTGAATATCGCGAAAGACCAAAAGAGGCAAAGAGCTCTGTATTCTTTTGGGCTCGTAGCAAAGGGGTTAATAACAATTTAGAAAATTCTGAGATTTTATAAATTGAATTTGTTCTCTCTAGTTTAATGCAGTAATCATTATGTAATATGGTATACACTACAACAAGAAATTATTCAATGTTGGAGCGTCGTAGTTATTATTATTATTATTATTATTATTATTATTATTATTATTATTATTATTATTATTATTATTATTATTATTATTATTATTATTATTATTATTATTATTATTATTATTATTATTATTATTATTATTATTATTATTATTATTATTATTATTATTATTATTATTATTATTATTATTATTATTATTATTATTATTATTATTATCATTATGTAATATGGTATACACTACAACAAGAAATTATTCAATGTTGGAGCGTCGTAGTTATTATTATTATTATTATTATTATTATTATTATTATTATTATTATTATTATTATTATTATTATTATTATTATTATTATTATTATTATTATTATTATTATTATTATTATTATTATTATTATTATTATTATTATTATTATTATTATTATTATTATTATTATTATTATTATTATTATTATTATTATTATTATTATTATTATTATTATTATTATTATTATTATTATTATTATTATTATTATTATTATTATTATTATTATTATTATTATTATTATTATTATTATTGTTGTTGTTATTATTATTGTTGTTGTTATTATTATTGTTGTTGTTATTATTATTGTTGTTGTTATTATTATTGTTATTGTTATTATTATTGTTATTGTTATTATTATTATTATTATTATTATTATTATTATTATTATTATTATTATTATTATTATTATTATTATTATTATTATTATTATTATTATTATTATTATTATTATTATTATTATTATTATTATTATTATTATTATTATTATTATTATTATTATTATTATTATTATTATTATTATTATTATTATTATTATTATTATTATTATTATTATTATTATTATTATTATTATTATTATTATTATTATTATTATTATTATTATTATTATTATTATTATTATTATTATTATTATTATTATTATTATTATTATTATTATTATTATTATTATTATTATTATTATTATTATTATTATTATTATTATTATTATTATTATTATTATTATTATTATTATTATTATTATTATTATTATTATTATTATTATTATTATTATTATTATTATTATTATTATTATTATTATTATTATTATTATTATTATTATTATTATTATTATTATTACTATTATATAATATTTCACTTTCATTTCTAATTTTCCACTTATTTTTAAAACATATACAGCGTTAGAGTGTGACATGATCTCAAAGTAGATCTCAAAGTAGTAAAGCTTCATAATAAATAATAGGATATCTTTAATCATCTTCCTGGATAACATATATATTTTCGCTGTCGAGTCCTAACACTTAGGTCTTGTGCAATATAGGGTTACCATATTTAAAGGATGACGTCGACTACACTTGACATTAGAGACACATAGTGTTGAAGACCTCAGTGTATCACAACACACTTGGATCAAACGGGTTTAGAAAAGTGATATTGTGACTTTGTGGGTTCGTAGGATTAAAAGTCCCAGTTGCAGAAATTCAAAACGTTCTTTATTTCCGTACAAGTACACGTACAATACCAGGATTACGCCACAAACACAATTACAATCTACCAAGGTCGTTGACCACAACGAAGAGGTCACTTTCCAACACACTAGTTTGAATTACAACTCTCGTTCCGTCTCGGTTTGCGATTGTTTACGACTGTTTACTTTTTCACTTGGCGAGTCGCAGCTTCCTTATATATACGACTCATATATACTAGATATATCTGGAACAAACGAGAAATCGAATGTTCTGTAAGACAATCAAGATGTCACTAAAATGATCGTTTATCTCTTTATCTGTTTCGGCATGCCTTTTATCTCCGCGCTATGTTTATCTTCGTAGGCAAGCTTTTTATCTCCACACTGCGCTGTTTTTATCACTCCGCGTCGCGCCTTCGTATATAATGGATTCGCCACAATATGATATGTTAAAGTGACCCTTGCAATGCACTAATGTATTATTCCGTGGTCCATCTGCTCTCAACATGTACTTGTCACCATTTATGAGTAATATTAGTACATAATTTCTGTATGGTAACAGTTTTAATGGCGATAGACCTTCACTGATGCGAACCACAGAAGATTTACAATCAATGTACTGACATGAAACTAACACAGTTAAAAATCCAGAAGTTGGGATGTAACCCTCACAGATAAACAGTGTTCAACCGGATATATGACCATCCGTCACGTGCAGTAATGCAATGTCACATAATACTTTTGAAAAGTATATATAACTGCACAACATTTGGTGATACAACGCACTTCTTGTTTCATTCCACTGATAACATTAGGAGCTATGAAAAGAAATAATAGTTATGAGTGTAAGCAATTAAATTAGACCTGCAAACTTTCGTTGAGTAACCATGTTACACATATAAGTGTGTCAGAAAATATCTTGCTTGAAGTCTTAGCAAATTAAAGCAAGCCGTTTACCCAGATGTGTACATTAAGCAAATTATAGGTTAGGTTAGGTTAGATTAGTTTGATTTGCGTTCAGTGGTTTCAGTTGTAGCCAGAAGAAACTGTGAACATTGGACATGTCCAGAGGTGTAAAGTTTAATAGCGCGCGCGCGCACACACACACCTGAAAAGTTTACACAAGACATACGTTATATAGAGGTAATATGAAAATCAATATGGAAACAAAGCAGGTATAACGATAAATATGATACAAAATCAAAAACTTTCTAGTGAACCTTCACTTGGCGTTTGCCAATACGTCACAAACTTTCTGCAATGGGTATCATTTCTTGTCATATCTTAAATACACACACATTAAAATTAACTTTTGTATAGGCATCTAAGGACTGTTGACAATGATTTGTCATTGGAATGCTTAGGTTCTATTTACAGAGCTACATAGGCATTATCAGGATAATTTTCACGTCAGGGTCAAGGCTGGACTCGGACATGTTGCACTCAGACAGTTATTCTCTATTTTTAAACAAAAAATGCCTACGCGCCTCAAACGGCGCCTGTATCGGGCGATTATTACAGCCAGGATTCTGTACGGGTGCGAGATCTGGGGATTGCCGGCTGCGACCAATGTCTGCAGACTGCAGTACGTGCAGAACCGGGCTCTAAGAATGATCTATGATACTGGTTGCAGATTCCCATCTCATATCCTTCACGAACATTCCCAAATCCCTTACATCGTGGACATGGTAAGAGAGAGATCTCGAACCCTCCACAATAAAATTTCTGCCCATCCCAATCAGCTGGTAAGAACCTTGGGTCTGTATGACCACAAAGCTCCGCGCAGGAAGAGGAGATATAGACTCCCGAAAGACGCCATGGGCTATTAGCCAGTGAGCATTTCTCTCCATCTATCCAAAAGCCCCCGGCCCAGAAATGGGTCTGGAATCCTTACTCTCCACACAGATTCCTACCCCCTCTGAACGTGCTGCCTGCACTATGGCCTCCTTCAACCGGGGAGACCAGCTGAAGGCGGCCTTGGGCATACAAGCCACAGGCGGCAGCCTGAGCGGCTTAAGCCAAACAGATTAGAGAATCCTAAGCCCAGACACAAGCTCTTGAGACAAACAACAAACTTCTATACCGCCCAGATAAAGTCGCACTAAGTGGCTAGGTGCTGTGGCGAAGACACCTCCACTCAGGTTAACCTGAGTGACTTGAATCTTCTGCTGCTGCTGGCCTGCTATCAGGATAATTTGTCATTCAGATAATCTTGTACAGTATAAAGTGTGTTTCAGCATAGGTACTTTCCAGCAGCATTTTAAAAGCACTGAAATTATCAGTTTTCTCTTTAAGATCATTAGGAAGAACGTTAATTTCATAATGCAAACTTTCTAGGGCCAGTCATACATTAAAAGTTCACTTTATCTTCAAATTCTTCCCAAGTGATGTAGTCAAGTTTTGTTCCTATAAATTTCTTGTGAAACAACCTTCCTTTTCTCCTACGATTATATCGTACATGATCAATAGGGGATTCCTATTCGTCGGTTTCTCCGTTTTAAGTTCTTTATCGATTAGATATTTGCTTTTAAGAATTTTATTCATCTCCTCGGACTCTGTCTCAATTATAACAATTCTTTCAGTCGTTCTCTTATAGCTAATACGGATCTTCTCCTGTGCTGGTTTGAGATATTCAATAATAAAAATCTGACCAAACAAAAAATTCTGTACTGTTCTTTGCACCTTTTCTAAACTTGGTTGGTCTTTTGGTTTCTGTAATTTTCTGCAAAATCAATGCCTGTTTCCTGAAATTAAATTTTCAAAGTATTTTATTTTCTGTCCTTAATTTCATATTTTTAATTCTATTTCATTTCCTCCTCTAATTCTGATAACTTAGCTGGAATGCAAAAGCAATGCTCTGTCCGTGGCCGCTGGGCGGCTGAGTTTCATCTTGAATTTTGTTGCTGCGTGACCTTGCCCAAAGGAGTCTAACAGCTTAACCATTACTCTTAGATAGGACGACTCCCTATTTTAGGTTAAACTGTAGAAAAATGAAGTATGTTGCTCCGAAATGCTTGTTTGGCAGGATATAGGAGTCATTGCCCTCCGGTGGGTGTGGCTTGAAAGTCGTCTAATTTGATTGGTGGTAGGTATAATTTAGACGCCAATCAACTCCAGAAGAACTTCAGAATTCCGTTTTGGCTGCTGTATTTAAAATCGATATTTTTCGAGAATGCCTCATCAATACTTTCAAGAAAATAACCCCGAGTATATACTTCTGATAGAACATATTTACAAAATGTTGGTTTACTTAGTCGTGTTTCTAAAGCTTTTGATGAAAATATCAGAATGTTAAATTATTTTCGTGACAGAATAAATTTTATATTGAATTTGTCTGGGACAGCCGTCAGAAGTTATCATCAATCTGGATGAAGATGTAATTGGTAGAGATACACAAAATCTTAGAATACGATCAATGTAGGCTTGCTTAAAACAGAGCTTTGTTTAAATACAGCATTCTGTGTGGAGTGAATCATTTCCGAGATATTGCTTGTGGTGTATCTGAACTTTTGTTACATATTTGTAAGTTTCTCATACAGCTATTCTTTGTTCCTTGACCATACAGAGAGAATGGAAATTCTATGACAACACATAGCGACCAGTTCTTAAAGGATTGCACTATCACCTGAATTCGATTGTATTTCCAAATTCCCCTGCTGCTACAAGAAGGTTTGTAGGTGCCGAGTTCGAATCTCGGTCAGGATGAGTCTTACAATTAAAGGTTTTTCCAGGTTTTCTCTTTATCCTGAAAGATGGGTTTCAGCTAGCTCTAAGCTTTAGGGGCACTGGGCTCATTTGAACATTATTCTATCCGCTTCATTGATTGTACGTTATGATTTGAGTTGGGAGAATGTAAAACAAAATATTAGGAGTACGACAATTTCTGCGTACCTTGATTAACATGAAGTAGAGAGGAATTTGAATATATTTAAGCAAGGTGAGAGAGACAGCTAATAAAAGCGACAAACGCTGTTAGAAAGCTATACAGAAATTTCGCCATCCCGGGATAGGAGAAATACACCGGAGGTTCAAATCCCTAGTAAGACACCTCCTAAGAGCACACCGCCAAGAGCCTTGAGAAAACTCGTTAAGGCACGTTACTCTGCGTATCTGGTGAAAAGGCAAAACGTTACACCTGCAACCACTCCACAGCCCTCGAGGAGGACTCGTCTTCGAGGCGCAGGAGCAGTTAGATGCACTAGCAGACTATCTGGAGACCCAGTTCAACCTAGAGTAGAAAACATGGACAAAGACCATGCTGAGCGAATGGAACAAGTGGTGGAGAACTTCCTGGAGGGCCCGCCTCCGGACCACGAGGAGTATCATACTCCCTTCGTCCCCCCTAGATATTTAGCCGCCATGCTTAACCCTCTAAGAACCAGCAACGCCCCTGGACAGGACCATGTAACAGCGAAAATGTTCAAGTAACTCCCTGCAGAGGTGTAATTCAATTGACCCTCATTTATATTGCTTGCCTGCACATGGGCTCCTTTCCGGGTGTCTGCAAGGAGGATCGTGTGGTTTGCGTTTTAAAGCCGGAGAAAAAATCCAGCCTTCCCAACAAGTTACTGATCCATCAGCATCTACTAGTTTTAGCAAAAGTATTCGAAAAACTGCTCCTACCCCGCCTTCTTCCTCACCTAGAGGAAAAGGGCCTAATGCCGGATCATCAGTTTGGCTTTCGTACTGATAACTCCACTACAGAGTAAAACTGCGGGTTGCCGAAAATACGTACCTGGCTTTCCAGGAAAGGTCATAAACAGTTAGAGTGTTGCTTGGCTGGAGAAAGCCTTTGCTACAACCTGGCATTAAGATCTTATTTAGGAACTCCTAGAACACGAAATACCCCTCGATACATTTCCTTGGTGGCCGGTTTCCTTGGAAACCGAATCTTCGGAGTCAAATTGGAGCTGCCATTTTCCACCGAACTTCCCATTGGCGCAGGAGTGCGGGAAAGCAGCGTGCTGTCGCCGGCAGCTTTTGCAGCTTGCATGGCCGATACACCCACACACCACAATACCCACACCTGTTATTAGGCGGACACTCTCATGATCTTCGCAACTAACAGGAATCCAGGTATAGCTTTCGGAAAATACAAACCCAGTTCCGAACCACTGGAGAATGGAGCGCTAAATGGCATATGGGAATTAACCCGAAGAAGAGCTCTGCTACTCTCCTGACTAATACCCAAGCCAAGATGACACAGCAGAACTTCGTTTTCCTCGTCATCGAATTCCATGGGTGCAAACGGTGAGGTATATCGGTGTGACACTAAACCGTAATTTAGCATACGTTCCACACGTCAAGGGCAAGGTCCAGCAAGGGCACACCGTCAGGAAATATGCAAGAGTGACGTCATGTGACGTAGAACGGTCGTTCTCCCAATACCGGGCAGAGTTCGTAAATATCTGCAGAGAATTCTATTTGACAATTTAGAGAAGGCGTTTGTTGTGCACTATAGCTCTAAATAATGTCACCTGAACGTCGGAACACCCTATAGAGCGGGAAAGCAGGAGACGGTCGGCGTTCGCCACGCCCCCCTCGTTTGTCTTATAGCAGTAACGAGGGGTGGCTGGGAAAAAAGCATCACTGCGCCTTCTCTTTCTGCTCCACCTGTGTTCTCGAACTTACGGGATATTTCATCTAATCTAGAACCTTCCAGATCGGCCAGCTGACCCTATATAAGCAACACGTCGGGCAAGAGGAGTTAGTCAGTGCTTGACGAGCTTGTGAACGGACAAGAAGACAGTGTGAGTGCGTCGGAGGAGTTTACGTAATCGCGAGTGCAAGTGGAACATTAACGGACGAACTGGTGAACTGTAATTGTGTGCATTACGTAATTCTGTGTAATTGGCAAGTGTTAAACTGTAAGTCGGTGGAAATAAAGAACATTGTTGAGTTTGTGTAATTTGACTTTTCATATCACGAACCCACAAAGTCACATTGGTGTCAGGAAGCGGGATAACAACATCACCGAACATTACAACCATGGACGCGGCATTGGAAAAGATTTTGGAGAAGATGATGGAAATGAAGGCCAAACTGACATCGGAAATGAAGACGGCGAATGACAGCATCACCGAGAAAATGGACGCGAAGATGAACGAGTTAACAACAAAAACAGAAGCTGCAAATAGCAACCTCACCACCGAGTTGAAACAAATGAAGACGGCCAACGATAACATCACCGAGAAGATGGAAGAAATAAAGACCGAATTGACCACAGAAATGTGGGCAGCGAACGACAGTCTAGCCACGGAAATGAAGGAGGCGAACCTGGTCCTCGCTGCAAAATTTGAGGAACAGTTGGCTGGCGTGAGGGATGACGTCACAAAGCTGGGCAAGCGGATGGGTTAAGTAGACGACCGCCTTAATGATTTAGAGGAAAAGGCCGACAATGACGCCAAGATCCTGAACGCCGTGGTGGAAGACGTCGAAGACCTTGCGAAACGCGTGAACAACCAGGAGGGAAAGGCCGACAGCAGCGTCAAGTACCTGAACGCCATGGTGGAGGACGTCGTCGGGAGAAGCTGAAGAATCTGAAGGCCGACGCGCCGGGACAAGACACAACAACTGCGCGCGTCAAACCTCCCAAGTATGACGGCGCGTCAACGTTTTAAGTCTTCCGCCGCCAGTTCGACACAGTGGCCAGGCACAACAGATGGTCACCGGAGGAGGAGGCCACACAGTTATTAGCCAGCCTCCAGGGACGAGCCGCGGAAATCCTAAACGCGGTGCAGACAACGGCGGCGCCCAAGGACATCTGGGAGGCACTGGAGAATCGTTTCGGGAACCACCGCTTAGCTGCAGCATACCGCAGCCAGCTAAAGGCAAGGTCACAGCAGCCGGGGGAGACGCTGCAGGAGTTCGCCTTAGCGATTGAGCAGCTGGCTAGCAAGGCTTAGGTTGACCTGCCACTGGAGTTCGTATCCCGCGAAGCCGCCTACAAATTTGTCGACGGGGTATGGGACACGGATATCCGTCAGCGCATAATGCTCGGCGATTATAAATCTATCCACGAGGCGCTGACAGTGGCATTAAGGATGGAGGCGGCCAAGGTAACATCTATCCCGACGTCGAGAACGAGGAGTGTCCGCCACGCCGGAGACAGAAGACCAGCTGAGGGACGCCGGCGAACACCTAGTGGCCTGTATTGGGGGTGTGGACAGTCCGGACACATGCAGAGAGACTGCCCACACCAGGAAGGGCAGCCGGGAAACGAGTAAGGGCCGTCCTGGAGAGGGGCACGTCGGCGCCATCACCACCATCCCCTCGATTGACACTGCCCGCCGTCAGCCGGCGTATGGATGACAGCCTCATCGCGGACGGTTGGGTAAGAGGAAAGCCGTGCCGCGTGCTGGTGGACACCGGGGCGGCCGTGAACATCATCAGACCTGGCATGGCGAAGGGTTTGCCGACAAGGAAGCCGAGCCGACCATAACAGCTGGTCACGGCATCGGGCGACACCTTGCCTGTGGAGAAGGTGTCCCTGCTGGAGTTGACCTTGGGTCGGAGTGCCGTGCGTCTGTGTGTGTGCGTCGCGAAGCTGGCTGAGGAGGTTATTCTGGGACTGGATGCCCTCAGGAGCCATGAGGCGACGGTCGACGTCGACAAGAAGGTCCTGCGGCTTAACGGAGAAGAGGTTATACTGCGTCAACCAGAGAAGCGCCTTGGAACTTGCAGCGTCGTCTTGGACGAAGATGTGGCTGCCCCCGCGAGGAGCGAGGTGGTGGTGACGGCGAGACTGGAAGGCCAGAGAACCAGGAACATGATGCTGGACCAGAAGACGCCTTTGCACGGACTATGTGTAACCAGGACACTGCTGCCGTGCCGAGAGGAGCAGCCAGTGTGACTGCTAAATCCAACGGACACCGATCACGACGTTCAAGCCGGGACGGATTTGGGAACGTGCGAGCCCGTGGTAAGCGTAACAGCAATCGAAAAGACGCAGGAGCCGGTGCCGACGCAAAACCTGGGGCCCCGGCTAGAAGGCCTACTGGAGAGGGCGGCCGACCACCTCACAGCAGGGGAACTGGAGAAAGTTCGACTACTGCTAAGACGATACCAGCGGGTTTTCAGCCGAGGTGATAGAGACTACGTTCGCACGGACAAAGTGCTTCACCGCATCGTACCGGGGACGCTCGGCCTATTCGGCAACCACATAGACGCGTTCCGCTGGCGAAGCAAAGGGCAGTACGAGACATGCAGGAGGACATGAGATCCAGGGGAGTGATTGAAGAATCTGACAGCCCTTGCTGTTCCCCTGTAGTCTTGGTGACGAAGAAGAACGGCGATTTGCGCTTCTGCGTAGACTACAGAAAGCTGAACGCAATCACCCGAAGGACTGTTTTCCCTTACCCCGGATTGACGACACCCTGGACACGCTAGCTGGTGCACAGTGGTTCTCGACCCTGACCTGAAGTCGGGCTACTGGCAGGTAGCTCTAGACCAGATAGACAAGGAGAAGACCGCATTCTCGACGGGCCAAGAGCCCTGGCAGTTCACGGTTATTCCCTTTGGCCTCTGCAACGCACCAGCTACCTTCAAACGCCTCATGGAGTCAGTGCTGAGAAGGCTGACTTACGACTCCTGCCTACTATACCTGAACGACATCATTATCGTCGGAAAGACTTTTGATGATAACCTCGAGAAACTTAGAAAGGTGCTAGAGAGACTGCAGGCGACCAATTTGAAGCTGAACGCGAAGAAGTGCCAGCTCTGCCGCAAGGAAGTGAACTACTTGGGCCACATAGTCTCAGCAACCGGAGTGGCCACAGCCCCGGAGAAGACACAGGCCTCGCCCAAAGGATAAGAAAGAGTTGCGCAGTTTCCTGGGGCTGTGCAGTTATTACCGCCGCTTCATAAAGGGGTTCTCCAACATCACAAAACCCCTCACCCGCCTGACAGAAGAACACCGGCCTTATGTGTGGACGGAGGACGCCGGAAGCGCTTTCCAGCACCTAAAGGAGACCCTGTGCAGTGCTCAAATTTTTGGTTTCCCACAACTGGGTGGCGCCTTCATTGTGGACACCGACGCTAGCGACCATTGTATTGGAGGTGTCCTATCGCAGATCCAGGACGGCCATGAGCGGGTGATAGCTTACTACAGCAAGACGCTATCCGAGGCAGAGAAGAACTACTGCGTCACACGACGAGAGCTACTGGCGGTATTGAAGACCTTGGAGCACTTCCAAAAGTACCTGTACGGTCAGCCATTCCACCTAAGGACTGACCATTCCGCCCTAACCTGGCTATTGAGCTTTAAGAACCTGGAAGGCCAGACAGCACGTTGGGTCCAGAGGTTGCAAGAGTACGACTTCACCTTGGAACATCGTAGGGGAAAGAGCCACGGTATCGCTGACGCCATGTCCCGAAGACCCTGTCCAGAAGAGTACAGCCAGTGCACAAGAGTGGAAGAGAAGGAGCGTGCCGCAGCAGTCCGAGTAGTTACGGCAGTGCCTGCGGACGGCTGGTATAGCGCAGACCTGAGGAGGGAGCAGCTGGCGGACGCAGATTTGGGGCCACTCTTGAGGGAAGTGGAGGCAGGGACCAGAACAACCTGGTAGAACATCGCACAGAGGAGCACCACCTACAAGTCGTACTGGGCTCAATGTGACTAGTTGAAGTCCAGAGAGGGCGAGGTCTTCCGGGTATTGGAGTCACCCAATGGGAAGACGCAGAGAGAACAGTTGGTACTTCCCCGGAGTAAGGTCCCGGAAGTCTTGGATGAAGTGCAGTAACGAGGGGTGGCTGGGACAAAAAGCCATCACTGCGCCGTCTCTTTCTGTTCCACCTGTGTTCTCGAACTTACGGGATATTTCATCTAATCTAGAACCTTCCAGATCGGCCAGCTGACCCTATATAAGCAACATGTCGGGCAAGAGGAGTTAGTCAGTGCTTGAGGAGCTAGTGAACGGACAAGAAGACTGAGTGCGTGCGTCGGAGGGGTTAACGTAATCGCGAGTGCAAGTGGAACTTAACGGACTAACTGGTGAACTGTAATTGTGTGCATTACGTAATTCTGTGTAATAGGCAACTGTTAAACTGTAAGTCGGTGGAAATAAAGAACATTGTTGAGTTTGTGTAATTGGAGTTTTCATTTTACGAACCCACAAAGTCACAATAATTACCAAAAATTGACCTGATATTAACACTCCATCATTGATGAGTTATAAGAACAGTCTCGATTATTGAAGCAAAAAAGAGGAAGTAATGGCACTAGCTATAAGCGAAATTTAAATCCGTTTCCTGGCCCGTTGATTCCAAAGTACATTACATAAGGCTAACGTTTCGACCATTCTGTCGTAGTCATCTTCAAAGGGCAAGTTGCGTGACTGAGCACACTACACAACGTTTAACATCCTTGCTATCCAGTTTTTGTCATGTTACATAAAGCTAACGTTTCGGGCATCCTGTCGTGGTCATCTTCAAAGGGCAAGTTGCTTGACTGAGCACACTACACAACGTTTAATATCTTTGTTATCCAGTTGTTGTCATGTTAGATAAAGCTAACGTTTCGACTATCCTGTCGTGGTGGGGCCAGCCCCAAGAGTTTATGTAAAATTGGAAACCAATGATGCCATCAGCCAAAGAAAGAGACCCTGGCGCAGTGGTGCACTGTCAGGGATCTCAGACACTCTTGGGTTCTCCCACGTCCACGCCGTTGGCCCCGGGCAACGTCACTGATCAATCAGTGGCGGCTAAGAGGAGATTGCACCAACAAGAACTGACGACAAATGAAACTGTAGATAAGGGAAAAAAGGGAACAAAAGAATCAAATAATGACAGCTCTCCAACCAGGAGAGAAACAAAAGGTGAGAAACCAACGCCTCAAAAGGCATTAGAGAAACCCCACAAAAAGACGGGTATACAGACGATCCCCCATGATGAGCTGGTCAACTCGGCGACCGCTCGAGACCAAAGACGGACTGAGGTCAACCTGGCGATCTCAGAAAATCCAAATAAGAAAGTGGTCAACCAGGCGACCACTCAAAGAAGTCCGGTCAACCTGGCGACCGCTTCTAAAGAGCCAAAAACTACTGAGGTCAACCTGGCGACCTCAGAGAATCCCAAAAAGACAATGGTCAACCAGGCGACCATCCCGGAAGGGTCGGTCAACTTGGCGACCACTCCAAAACAGAACCAAACTGAGGTCAACCTGGCGACTTCAGAAAAACCCAATAAGAAAGCGGTCAACTTGGCGACCGCTTCTAAGGCACAAAAACATACTGAGGTCAACTTGGCGGCCTCAGAAAAGCCCAAAACTGCCTATCAACAGAATAAAGCTGAGGTCAACCTGGCGACCTCAGAAAAGAGAATGGTCAACCAGGCGACCATCAAAGAAGGGCTGGTCAACCCGGCGACCGCCTCAAAACAACAGCGGCATACTGAGGTCAACTTGGCGACCTCAGAAAAATCTGAAAAGAAACCGGTCAACCCGGCGACCGCCTCAAAACAACAGCGGCATACTGAGGTCAACTTGGCGTCCTCAGAGAAACCTGAAAAGAAACCGGTCAACCCGGCGACCGCCTCAAAGCAACAGCGGCATACTGAGGTCAACTTGGCGACCTCAGAAAAACCTGAAAAGAAACCGGTCAACCTGGTGACCGCCGCTGAAAAAGGGTATCAAACCGAGATCAAAATGCCAACCTCAGGGAGATGGGTGGTGAATCTGGAAGTCGCCAATACTGGTCGCAAGCTTCCAGCAGCAGCACGAGGAAACCAGATCAAGGAACCCATCAGCACTAAAAACAAGGGTGTCAACCCGGCGACCCCTTCCACAGACCAGGCAGCCATCCCCAAAGGTGGACCTAAAGATCGACGGGACCCACCGTGTGACACCGAGATGCCAGCGGAACCTCAATACCGGACTACAACACCATCTGCGAGGAGACTAACCAGAGCGAGATCCATGGGCAACCTAGTGACAGCTAATGATGACCCACCGCCTGCTGCAGATGTTGACAACAACAGGAAAGATCAACCCCTCACCAACCGGGAGGACCCAACGAGCAGCGCCGGACTACATCCAGTCACTACACGGACCAATATTGATACCAACCAACTAAATGAGGGACAACAACCACCAATCCCAACGGTCAACCTGGAGACCAGAGAAAACAACGGAGACCAGACTGGCACCACCAACAGCCCTTGAGATTCAGTATCCACTGGAGTGCCCGAGACCGACATAGATGGCGACCAACCAGCAGACCAAGGTTTCTTCAACACCATAGCTGTAATCTCCAAAATCATAGCCAATGAGAAGATGTCATCCAAGAGGAAAGAGCAACTACATGACCTCATCGGCACCCTCAGCGCCCAACATGAAGCCAACGTGAGAGAAACAACAGAGCTGAGGACCAAAGTAAAAGTGTACGAGAAAATCTTTGAAAACCAACAGAGCCCTACCCTCAAGGAACCACACCATCACGCTGAAACGACCGGAGCACCTGAGCGTCGGACATATGCACAAGTAGTGGGAACCAACACACCAGGCCGACCAACCAAAAGAGAAGTCCATATACTGCAAACAAAACAACAACAAAAACCCACACTATTTGTGTCAGCAGAAGGGAAAACCGCCACTGATGTCCAACAGATTCTCACCTCCAACCTCAAACCAGCAGAGGAAGGCATCAAAATATGTGGGCTAAGAACAACCTCACGGATGGTAATTCTCCAGGCTGACACCCAAGAGGATATAAATAAAATTAAAGAAAGTAAGAATCTACAAAACTTCAATCTCCAAATGGAACCACCAAGGAAGAGAAACCCGATGATCATTCTTTATGATGTTCTTGTGGGGAAAACTGAAGAGGAAATCTCGGACGAAATTTACAGCCGCCACTTCAATCAGGTGCTACCAAAAGAGGAATTCGAGAAAAACTTCATCTTCAGGTTTAAAACCGGCCCCCGAGGGATGGCAACTGTACACCATGTACTAGAAACGTCAGCCCAAATAAGGAACAGGATGATCTCACTACAAAGAGTGTTCATCGGATTCCAGGCAATAACAGTCAAAGACTTTCTGGTGGTTGCCAGATGCCAGAACTGCCAGGACCTTGGCCACGTAGCCAAACATTCCAACAAAACCACTGCCACCTGTGGGCACTGCGGAGAGGACGACCATAATATCCAGGAATGTCGGAAAAGACGTCAACCACCAATATGTGTCCCATGTATGAGAAGAAAAAGAAGCTGTAATTCCAGAAAAGATTGTCCCACCTATAAAATGCTATGGGAACGCCTAGCTGCAAGAACCGACTATGGCTAAAATAAATAATGACAAGTATAACAAAAACCTGAATAACTCCACAAACGCTATTAGAGTGGGACAAATCAACGCCCAAAACAGCAAACTGGTGTCAGGAGAACTCAGGAAGCTCGCAGATGATCTAAGACTGGATATCCTAGCTATACAAGAACCATATACATTTAAAGGAACAATACCTCACCTACCAGTAAGTGCGAGAGTCATTATAGAGGGAAAAGAATCAGGAGCTGCAATCATCATCTTCAACAGGGATTTACAAGTGGTCAAACTCTCCCAGTTCTGCGACGAGAATGAGGTATGTGCTGAAATAACCAACTCAAGAGGAAGCTGGACTCTAGCAAATCTCTACTTTAAGTACAGCGACGAAATAGAGCCATATGTAAACAGGATTTCCGACATCACCGAAATACAACGTAACAGGTCTCTCATCATCACTGCGGATGCAAACGCCACGTCTCCTTGGTGGTACGACACTAGAGATACCCGAGGAGAACAGCTAGAAGACCTGATTGCGGAAAGGAATTTAACTGTATTAAACCAGCCAAACAACCCACCAACGTTTGAAAATAGAGCAGGAGCCTCTTCAAATATAGACATAACACTTGCAAACCAAGCAGCAGAAGCCTATGTACAAAATTGGAAAGTAACAGACAGTTTAACCACAAGTGATCACAACCTCTTACAATTCACAATAAACTTCCTCGAGAACGTTGAAACTCCATGGATCAAAGATCAGCGAAGATATAACATCAAAAAGGCAAATTGGACCAAGCTAGAGGAAACACTAAAACTTCCACCCCTGACCACAATAAAAGACGATGTGGATAGGAAGGCAGCAGAGATAACATCAGCCATACAAGAAGCTATGAACGCCAGCATCCCACGTATAAGTACAACGGCCAAACACTCAACAATCTGGAACGACCATCTCCAGCAACTTCGCAGCCAAATGAGAAAGGCCCGTAGAAAGTATCAGCACGCACACATCCATGCAGAACGTCAGGCACATCTCGCAGCCTACCGGAATGCCAAAGGGATATTCCAGGAGGAACTTGAAAAGGCCAAACGCAGACATTGGGAAGACCTAGTTACCCACCAAATAGATAAAAATGTTTGGGGAATGCCATACAAAATAGCAGCAGGAAAAATAAAAGCGCAAAATACTCTATCCACCCTCAAGAAACCTACAGGAGGACACACATCAAACTGGAAGGAAACAGCCAATGTTCTGCTGAACACACTACTACCGTCCGACAACATAGACGATGATGAGCCAACTCACCAACACAAAAGAGAGGAAATTTCCAACTTCAACCCCCAAACCGGCATAGTGATACCGTTCGACCCAACAGAAGTCTCCCAAATTATCCAATCTCTAAAACTCAGGAAGGCACCAGGACCTGACAGCATACCGGCTGAAATCATAAAATTTCTAGGACCACAGCTCATTCCACACCTCACAGCTTTATACAACGAATGCCTCATACAAGGAAGAGTGCCCCATATCTGGAAAAAAATCAAACGTCATCATACTCAGCAAAGGACCAGAAAAAGATCCACAGGAACCAAAATCGTACCGTCCAATATGCCTACTCAACATCTTCGGAAAAATGCAAGAAAAACTGCTATGTAAAAGGCTAAACGAGCATAGGAAGCTGAAGGGTATCAACGAAACACAATTTGGCTTTACACCTGGGAAATCTACAGAGAATGCCATCTCCCATGTAATGGACAGCATACGTACTACACAAGAGAAATATGTCATAGCATTATTCATTGACATACAAGGAGCTTTCGACAAGCTCTGGTGGCCGGAACTCCTTGACAGACTGAGAAAGCTAGAAACACCAAGATGCTTGTACCTTAGCCTGAGAGACTACTGCAAGGGAAGAACGGCGAATATAAACGGCATAAGAGAAAAAGTAACAAAAGAACTTACAAAAGGCTGCCCTCAGGGATCCATCCTGGGCCCCACATTTTGGAACATTACAATAGAACCACTGCTGAACGAGCTGCAAGAGAATGAAAAAGTCCTTAATGTTACCGC
Organism: Mantis religiosa; assembly: GCA_030765055.1. NCBI lineage: Eukaryota > Metazoa > Arthropoda > Insecta > Mantodea > Mantidae > Mantis > Mantis religiosa. The sequence continues at coordinate 2,249,721 of JAUKNK010000097.1, read as the reverse complement.
CTACGCTGATGACATAGTGGTACTGATCAGCGGAAACAACCGAGTCGAACTGGAGCAAAAAACATCCCAAACACTAAGTGACATACAAACCTGGTATCTCAGCGTAAAACTTAACGTAGCAGCACATAAGACTACCTACATGCTTATGAAAGGAAAACTTAAACGGGATCCCATAATACGCCACAATGGAATATCAATAAAGGAAACAGGGAAACCAAATATCTAGGACTATATTTAGATGAAAATGGAAACTACAAGAAACATGCCTCCTACATCCGCAATAAAGCAGAAAACATAATGATGAAGCTTGCAAGAATAGGACAGTCCCATTTTCATCTGAAACTCCAACACATACACACATATCATAACAGCATACTGACAGGTATAATGGCCTACGGGGCAGGAATATGGGCTCACAAAGCACGAGAGACAAATATGAAAAGAATGCTTAGACGCACACAACGAAAAGTCCTCCTCCGCATGACAGGAGCAGCCCGAACAACACCTACACTAGCTTTACTAGTGATTACAGCCACGTGGCTAATAGACCTGGAGATAAGACGTCGAGGTGCCCTTCGTTGGCTCAAACAAAAGGAACTAACAACTGTTGAACAAATAATTGGAAAACGCTGCACAACAAAAGGCGAAATAAGAAAGGCACTCTTAGACGAATGGCAACATGACTGGGACAACGCCGAGGAAGGCAGACGAGCACACAGCATACTACCAAATATCAAACATAGACTAAAACTAAACACTCTAAAACCAATAGAAGGATACATACACTACCTTTCTGGACATGGCCCATATGGAACCTACCTGAAAAAGATCAACAAGACCGACACGGACATCTGTCAAACTTGCAACGTAACCGATACACCAGAACACGTCACGTTCAGCTGCCTTAAATATGCCAAACAAACCGAACAACTGAGACAAATACTAAAGGACACGCCAATAGAAGAAATTACAAAAGACTCTATCCTATCCAACACAATGCAGGCACTGACGACCAGAATATCACGGCTGGCCCTCGAGAACAAAACACCAACGAGAAGACCAACTCAAACACCAACAATAACTACTCAACGCCAGAGCCCAAGGACAAGGACGAACGACCAACCACGAAGAACAAGACCTACCAAACCAGACATCGAAGTAAACATCAACAAACCGAACCGAAGAAAACACTACATTGTCAGTATACGGCAGTGAACCCAACTAAGACCACGAGGATGAGGACGCCCTACAAGACAAATAATGTTAAATCATATTAGAATAAGAACAAACTTATACATGTAAACTAGAATAAGTAAACTTAGATTAAGTCAATAATGTAAAACACACTCACTGATTGTACAAACTTAGTTGTAAGGAATAATTGCAAACTTAGTCTTAGGAACATATCTGCTCAAACCAAAAGAAAAATTGTAAAACCAAAACATGTAAACAAATGAAAATAAAGCTGCAAATTCCGTCCTGAATTAAAAAATAAGGCATCAGGACCAGATTGCAGATGAAATTTTTTTTATTTTTTTTATTATTTATTATTTTATTTATTTTTTATTTTTTATTTTTTATTTTTTATTTTTTATTTTTTTATTTTTTTATTTTTTTATTTTTTATTTTTTATTTTTTATTTTTTATTTTTTTTATTTTTTATTTTTTATTTTTTATTTTTTATTTTTTATTTTTTATTTTTTATCTTTTATTTTTAATTTTTTATTTTTTTATTTTTTATTTTTTTTATTTTTTTTTATTTTTTTTTATCCTGTCGTGGTCATCTTCAAAGTTCAAGCTGCTTTACTCAACAAACTACACATTATTTATGTTAATTGATGGAAAATAATTATTCTTTCAAAATAGCCGTCTATAGCCAAAGGTTTTGCATAGATGGTGTCGAACTACAAAATTCAATGCCATGGCTTGGATTTGAACCAAGAATCTCCTGTTCTCCACCTTTTCGCTTTTACCCATTGAGCTACCAATAACAACATGCTCATGATATTAATGTCTTCAATTGACTCGTATATTTTCCCGGTAAACCACTAGGGCCAGATACACCGTTTGTAGCGGCTTACTAATATAAGTACTTAGAGAATATTAGAGAATACTACTCTAAACTAATTCTAGTGGGGGCTACTTCACCATACACAGACGAAACAAGAGCACAGTAAATTTTGGTGTTAGTTGGGCTATCACAAACATTCTAAATGAGAAATGTATTACCAAATCGGTACAATTGTTGTTAAGTGGAGAGTAAGGAAGAACGAGTAAAACGAAAGAAGGCACAAAAAGGGCCAAAAGAAAAGCAAATGAAACATAAACTGAGGATGATAATAAAGTAGCTAAAACAAGTCAAAATTCAACTGACAAGAAACATTTTAAGATCGCGGAAGATTTGACTAAAAAAGGGCGAAGAGGTCTGAATTATTTCATAGAAAAGATGGCTGCGTGTCAGTTATTTCTATGTAGGTAGCATAACAAATAAATGAATGAATGAATGAATGAATGAATGAATAAGTACGTGGGTAGGTAGGTAGGTACGTAGGTAGGTAGGCAGGCAGGCAGGTAGGCAGCTAAGTAAGTAAAAAAAATAATGTTGAGTACCATAAACAATAGAAAGCAACCAAAATGTCGTCTGTGAATTAAACATCAGGATTTACTCTTGTGATCTCGAAGCATTTACGAATCGTGAACTGACGCCCTCTAGAACTAGTTTGGAGTACTATTCATTATTCTTCCATATTTTTTCTCCTGCTTACTGTTTCATCTCACGCATTACTGCCTAAAATTATCACGATAGTTTTAACATTTATATAAATATGAATGTTAAAAAAGGTATAGGTAGGAAAAGGTAGAAGCAAAATCTTAATAACATCGAAAATTCGTTTGGCTTGTAGCACTGCGAACTCTAAGAACAAAACACTTCGTCTTATTAGCGGCATTGCATTATGAGTATAAACAATTGAAGATCGCGGAAGGAAAGAGTAAAATAAGGCAAGGGACTTGAAACATTTTGGTGTCTTAAAAAGAGGTTTGATTACGTATCACTCATTTCTCTCTCGGGAGATAACAAATAAATAGAATTAAATAAAATTTTGAATAGCGTGAACGATGAACAGCAATTGAAATGTTGAATGTCAATTAAACATCAAGATTTACGGCGTTGATCTTGTTTTGTTTACGAATGGTGAGGTAACGCCCCCAAGAATTAGCTTTGAGTACTACTGCCTGTTCCTGCAGATTGTTTCTTCTGATGACAGCATCATGACCATAAACAAGAAACAACAAAAAAATAATAAATAAGCATAATGTTGCATAACCTAAAAGATAAACGGAACCAAAACGTGGAATATCAAGTAAATATAAACATTCAACGCGATGTTCTTGTTTCGTTTAAGAATTGTGAAGTAGCGCCTTCTAGAATTAGTTTTCAGTACTATTCCAAATTTTTTCAGATTTCTTCCTCTGAATACTGCTTTAACAGCTTCATTACTGGCTGAAATTCAGCATGACGTTCTAAGTCTCACCTAAATATGTATATTAAAAAGTCGAATAAGGAAAGTAAAAGAACAAGAGGAAGATGATGAACAAGAAGCAGTAAAGTGAACATAAGACCGAAAATTCGTTTAGTTTGTAACACTGCAAATTCTACGAGGTAAACGCTTCGTCTTATTGGCGGCATTGCATTGGGACCAGAAACAATTGAATGTCGCGAAAGAATAGATTTAAAAGGGCAAAGAGATTTTATCATTTTGGGCTCGTAGCAAAGATGTTTGATTGAGTTTCACTTATTTTTATCTCGTGAGATAACAAATAAATAAATGAAGAAATAAGTGAATAAATCAAACATACATAATGTTGCATAGCGTAAACAATGAACAGCAAACAAAATGTCGAGTATTCATTTAAATACAAAACTAACTGGGATGATTACGCTTCGTTTACGTATGGCAAAATAGGACCCTCTGGTTTTCAGTAATATTCCCTATTTTTCCAGATTTTTTTCTTCTGATTACTCTTTCATGACCATAAATATAAAGCAAAAGGGAACTAGGCACGTGTATCGTTGGAATCCTGAGTTGGGTCTAAAGATATTGTGGGATTCTTTTTTTATTTAGATTATTCTATACCCTTCAGTAGAAGTGACAAAGATAAAGAGAAACTTATAAATTGAATCCGATTTTTTGCTGGTAATGGATAAAATTATGTATTCTATTAGCCAGGTTTGTAGTTTAATGCCTCGGACGTTAAAGTGTTCACTCGTTAATAATCCTCAACTTACTTCTGAAGCCCCATAAATAACTATTAAGTGAATGGTGGAAGAAACGTTGGATGCAGCAAACTTATCCCAACTTTTCATTGTCATTCGTTATGTCAAAGAGTGAGAAACAGTTTTAGACTTTAGAGATGTAAGAAACAATCACAATGCAGTTGTGTTAAGTGAACGTTTCGGATTTTCAGTGTAAGTCTAAGAACAAACTCGCAACTGAAGGTAATGCCACGCTGCAACATTTTCAGGTTATTTAAGTGGATTGCAAGTAAGTAGTGAAGAAATTAAGATATTGTTCATGTCACTGCATGACTGTGTTCAGGTTTACTTTCCTTATCACGTACATAGTAGGCACAAGTGGTACGATATTCTACCAAAACATACCAGATTTCACTAGAAATTCACGTTTTGAAGTCCCCTAAATATTTATTAGATCTATGTAGTGGGTGTGTGTGTGTCTTTCACAGCACTGTCTGTCTTTCAGTGGGACTCAAAAAGGAAAAGTCACTTTTTGCACTATGTTCAACGTTTTTCCAAAAATGCGGCACACAAATATTAAAAAAATTACCCTCATCAAGAACTACTGATTGCATTGAAAACTTTTCAAAGAACGTTAACCTTTCAAAAGTGCATTGAAATACGTTACTTTTAAAATATTTTCATGAATAATGAAATGTTTATATCTTATATTTTCTGGAAATAACCTCTGAAGTCCTGTTGCTTTTTAATAATGTTTATATATAACTATAAAATCATAAGAGATGCACACAATCTTACTACATAAAACATACAGATCCCAAAAAGCTACACAATTTATGTTAATTTTTATATAGTTATGCATTTTCGAGAAATTCGTTGTTACTGGTTTTAGTTTTCCATTACTTATACATTTCTCAAATGGTAAGTAGTTATTTGCTTTTTGTGTTTTGACCATGCAAAGAGAATGGAATAACGAAGCCAACACCATCAGAAAACCATCATGTTTACATATTCACGTTCCAAAGTAAAAGACCAAAAATATTGCTTATCACAAAGATTTCAATTAATTAAGTTAACATTAACTGTGTAATACATAAACTTCACCCCCAATAGCAGAATAAGTAACTAACTAATGCGATTTTTTTATTTGTATAGATAAGTCAAGACTTCCTCTATTAGCGGTACCAGGTTCGCCGGATCAGTTAGTTTTATACAATTTATATGTTATATTTAAAGTGTCTTTGAGTAGCCCAATTTGCTGCCTGCCGTTCTTTTCAGCATTGTTAGTCTTTGTTGTACATTTTCTGCAATGGTTTCATTTGTGTTTATTCCACTTTTAGCTCTGAATGTATAATAACTCATAAACATTTGTAGCCTTCTGTTTGTTTAATATTTAATTTTTTGGTAGCTGTGGAAAGTAGTTGTGGAGAGTATGAGGGCTGCTCAATAAAGAATTATCACAATTTTTTTGACAACGTACCTTTACTCATCCTCCTAATTTTGATGGCCCTTCTCAAAATAGTCTCCCCTGAATGGGATGCACTTGTTCCAGCGTTTCTGCCAGTTTTCAAAGACATGCTGGAAACCATGTTTTGAAAGATTCTTCAAAATCGCCTCCGCAGCTTCATCACTGCTTCTGATTATGGATAATGCCTTCCACGAAGGCGTTTCTTCTAGTTAGGGAATAGAACAAGTCACCTGGGGCTAAACCCAGAATATAGGGAGGGTGAGGGGCACTGCACGTTGATTTCTTCAAGATATTCAGCAACAACATAGGCAATATACGGCCGCGCATTATCGTGGTGCAGCATCCAGCCTGCTTCACTGAAATGTGGTCTTCTGCGCCTGATATGGACTTACAATGTTTTCAGTTGCTGATGTGTGTGGAGGTACCGCATGCTGATAAACCATTACATGAATATCAAAGAATGAGATGACCATAACTTTCCCAGCAGAAGCAACCACTTTTGCTTTTTGGGGGGGGTTGGGCATGAAGGAGATTTCCACACTGAGCTTTGCTGCTTGCTCTCAGAATCAAAATGATGTAGCGAAGTTTCATCAGCAGTGATTACATTTGAAAGAAACTCCGGATCTTCCTCTAACATCAACTTTAACTGCATGCAGACCTGCAAGCGAATGTCCTTTTGTTCGGGAATCAACAGTCTTGGAACTCATCGCGCACAAATACGTCTCATGTGTAATGCTTCTATCTCCAACGTGTAGGTGGCACCCAATGAAATGCTCAGTATTTCAGAAAGTGATCTTAAGGTAATTCGTCGATCCTGTCTTACAATGGCAGCAGCATTGTTGATGTTTTCTTCTGCAAGGGCAGTAACTGTAGCAACGGGTCCACCGTCCTTTGAAATTGATTGTTTCCTCTCTTTAAACATTTTAAACCACCTTCCAGCTGTGTTGTCAGGAAGAACAGACTTTCCATAGGCCTCCAGTAACATTGTATAGGCCTCAACTGAAGATTTGATAAGACGAAACAAGAATTTCAACGCCGCATATTGTTCCGCGCGTGTTACCTCAATTGTAGCTGTAGGCGATACTGAAATGTTAGAACTTGCGTGGTTCTCACAGGTGGGAACCAGGAGTACCAACAATTAAACTACTGCGGCGTATTTGTTTCAAATTAAACTAACAGATTATAATATCAATTTTAGTGCAAAAATTATGACCGTAACAAATTATGAACATTGTTTATTGAACAGCCCTCGTAGTGTTGGTGGTAGATCTGTTATCATTAACACAATTAACATAAGTTGCCTTGTACAAGAGTGGAGAAAGTTATGTGGCTACCCACATGAGATTTTGAAGGTATAACGTTATGATGAGAATAGCCTGACATATGCTTGAGATGTGACGACTTATAAAATCACCAATTTACGTATATTCCTATACAACCTGGGCGTGCATTTGTAGCAGCAAAGACAGGTCATCAGGAGACCACTCAAACTCAGACAGTATATCTAGGAATGTCCGTATTCCATAGAATTATAGTTTAGATGTTACTCATAACATATAGCTGAACATGGTTAAATATACAGATATATAAATACTCACTTACAGTAACATTAAAATTTCGGATGAATCAATTAAAAATAATATCCATTTTATTCTATAATATGCAGTACTTCAGGACAAGTTACAAAGATATGATGTTCGTTTCAAAAATAAAAATTCAAATAAAAATGTATACCTATGTTAATATTTCTCAATACATTCTGTATTCCTGCATCATTTTTAAAAAGTAAGCCAACTAATCTACATACCTGACATCTATTGTGGATATAAGCAGTTCAATGCCTTGCACAAGATGGTGTGGGCCAAGGACACCAGATGGCTCTGTTGTTAATGCTATTTGGGATTAAAGAAACCTTAGATAGCTTTCTCGGCCATTTTTGTGAACGTTTTATCTCAAAGTGCATTTTAATGACTATATTGCAACCGTTGCCCTCAAAGGTTCAATCAAGACCTTGCAAAACAGTTTACTTACATATTAAAAGAAGAGCAGTTATATTTCTTTGCTATATTATGTATCTTTATTTTATATGCTCTATTATTATTATTATTATTATTATTATTATTATTATTATTATTATTATTATTATTATTATTATTATTATTATTATTATTATTATTATTATTATTATTATTATTATTATTATTATTATTATTATTATTATTATTATTATTATTATTATTATTATTATTATTATTATTATTATTATTATTATTATTATTATTATTATTATTATTATTATTATTATTATTATTATTATTATTATTATTATTATTATTATTATTATTATTATTATTATTATTATTATTATTATTATTATTATTATTATTATTATTATTATTATTATTATTATTATTATTATTATTATTATTATTATTATTATTATTATTATTATTATTATTATTATTATTATTATTATTATTATTATTATTATTATTATTATTATTATTATTATTATTATTATTATTGTTATTATTATGATTATGATTATTATTATGATTATTATTATTATTATTATTATTATTATTATTATTATTATTATTATTATTATTATTATTATTATTATTATTATTATTATTATTATTATTATTATTATTATTATTATTATTATTATTATTATTATTATTATTATTATTATTATTATTATTATTATTATTATTATTATTATTATTATTATTATTATTATTATTATTATTATTATTATTATTATTATTATTATTATTATTATTATTATTATTATTATTATTATTATTATTATTATTATTATTATTATTATTATTATTATTATTATTATTATTATTATTATTATTATTATTATTATTATTATTATTATTATTATTATTATTATTATTATTATTATTATTATTATTATTATTATTATTATTATTATTGTTGTTGTTATTATTATAATTATTAATCCATGTTTGGAAAACCCGAAAGACTTCTATCTCAACAAATGTGGTCATCAACGGCGGTTCTCTCCAATGCACGAATGAACAGAATAGTCGGGGAAATGGAGAAATAATTTCCTAAAAATTAACAAATACGTAATGTTGAATCGCCAGTTAACTGTATAATGATCCTATTTTGTCATCAAAATGTGTACAGAACTTTTAGTAGCCTGACAATATCCTCAAACTCCTATCTTCTTGCACTGGTGAAGTGATTTTAGAAGAACAAACAAATGAGTAATCAAGTGACAGCCTTATAGATATCCCTGGGGAAACAATGTCCCAATGGACTATTAGTGATCAAGTCAGTGGTGCCTGAACGATGAGAAGAACGATGTATCCATTTTACAGACCTGATTTTCTACCTAAATTAGCAGATTAAAGTAAAACTTAAAAAGCTGTTTCATGGAAGAGTAGCTACACCAAGGAAAGTGTGGAGGAAACTAGATTTCAAATTTGTAAACGATGCTAACAGAACAAATCTCTTAATGAAAGCCTCGATGCTGTTCCCTAACCACGTATGTATGTACCTATTTTTATTTGTAAGAACAATATAACAACTGATGTGCTATTGTTTACAGGTTGGTGCTTGGAGTAATGGAGCCATGCTAAAAGTAAAGGAGATGAACTTGATGTCCCTCTTCAGACGTCCGTAACAAAAGACTAACGCTTTATAATTTTGCATAAGATTTCTGAGGAGGCTCTATTCCCAGCGTCTTGGTGAGTTTTAAATCGAAGTCTACCAAGTACTGTCATGAAGAAATGAACTACAAGACGTTTAGGATTGGCTTGTTCACCTATTTCTGCCAAAGGCACCTTCGAACAGTGTCTACATATCTGCAGAAAGAAACAAGACATCCCTCAAATCAGAAATGCAGTTATGCCTACCATATGAAACATTGAATTTCATCCATGCACAACTAAAGCTGTACTCCATGAACATATAAAGATGAAAAAGGAGCATCCCAAAGTTTTGAAATGTTTCAGGATCATATCAGCCCAGTACTACAAATTGTTATATGGGCCCAAAAATATTCTTTGAAAACACAAGATATTGTTTACGTAAGGCCATGTACTCAAAATCGTTTGATAGTGAAGTGCAAAATCTAAAGGAGAGAACCAGGAAAAACTAAAACAGGTTTATTAGGATTAGGATGGTTTTAATTAATTTAGAATATTCTGGCATTGACTGCCAGGAACAGTTTGACATATCTGATACTCATGCGTCCTCTACATACTATTGGTCAGTAGAGAGTAAAAAAATATTTATATTTATAGTCTTTAGGTACAACAGATTCAGGTTTTTGTTCTTCTTCTTGTTATGCTTCAATGTACCTGTTTGTTGCTCAAAATTCTAGTAAGGGATAAAGAGGGATTTTTAAATTGTTTGATTAAAAGAGCTCCTTTTTGTAGCTTTAAAACTTCGTTTAGCACGTTTTGGTGTCCATTATTTTATATGATATATGAGCTTAAATATTTGAACCATGGTAAACATACTGGAGATATAAATACAGAACCTGTAATATTTCCGTAACACTAACCCCAAGAAACGGAAAGAAACAAAGAGAGAAAAAGGATTAAAAGAAAGGAAAATAGGACACAAACTGTGAATGATAATAAAGTATTATATATATAATTTAAAGACAAAGTAATGAAACCTTCAAAGTAAAAAGCTGATTGCAAATGTAGATGGAAAATGAGCATGTTGAAATTCTGAAACCTTTCTATAACTTTTATTCTCCATGACAATGTTTTATTTATAGAATGTTTTAAGCAAAATTGAGAAACCGTATTTAATTTGCCATAAAATAACTATCAAGATAAGTTTAAATGCTTTGAACAAAGATGCCAGGCTGAAAAATTCAGTACCATTAGTCGGGATTTGAAACACGGATCTTCTGGTCTCCGTCCAGATGCTCTAACCATTTGAGCTACTATGGCCAACATGCCAACATGATATTAAATTCTCTAACTGACTCGTGTTTTTTCCGGTAAAGCACTAGGAGTTCTCATAAACACATGAGACAACTACCTTAATGGCGACTTACAACCTGTAAGTACTTTAGTACACGAGTCAGTTGGAGAGTTTAATGTCATGTGGGCATGTTGGCCATAGTAGCTCAAATGGTTAGAGTGGCTGGACGGAAACTAGAAGATCCGTGGTCCAAATCCCGGCTATGACATTGAAGTTTTCAGTCTTGCTCTACGCTTTCATAGTGCATCTATACACGGCTGATGTGAAAGAACAATTCATTTTCTTTAAATGGTTTGTAAAAAAACCAACCTGCTTAACGGAAATGTGGACTTGCAATGTTTTCAGCACATCCCTGTAGTATTGTCCAGTTATTGATGTGTGTACCGGTAATACATGCTGGTAAACCATTCCATGAATATCAAAGAATGAGATGACCATAGCTTTCCCAGCAAAAGCAACCACTTTTGCCTTTTGGGCGGTTTGTGATGAAGGAGATTTCCACATTGAGCTTTGCTGTTTGCTCTAAGGATCAAAATGATCTAGGCAAGTTTCATCAGCAGTGATTACGTTTGAAAGAAACTCCGGATCTTCCTCTAACGTCAACTTTAAGTGCATGTTATCTCCATTGCAGCAGTTGGTGATACTGAAGATGTCTGAACTTGCCTGGCTCTCTCAGGCGGCGCTTGGCTCTCACCAAGGCAGCCCGGGTTCGATTCCAGTCGACGCCAAAGTGAGAATAGTGGTGGACAACACGGCGCTGGGGCGGGTTTTCTCCGGGACCTCCGGTTTCGCCCGCCATCTCATTCCACCGGTGCTCCATCTTCATCTCATGTATCATCAGTGTCATCGCCTGCGGTGCCGTACGTTGTAAAAGCGGGCGTTAAACACCATACACACCCCTCCACTCTCACAGGCGGGAACCAAGAGCACCAACAACGAAACTACTACGGCGTGTTTGTTTCACATTAAGCTATTTTAACAGAAAATAATAAGAGTGAATTTTTGTGCGAAAAATTCTGACCGTAAATAAATTATGATCTTTCTTTATTGAACATCCCTCGTGTATAAGAAGTTATCAGTTTCAGAAATATTTTATCTGTTAAAAGAACAAAATTGTTGCGTCTTTATAGTCTAATTTACATTGTCTAAACCCGAACCATATAAGTTCTGTGTTTTTATGGTTTACCAATACATATGATATTATTATGTTCATTATACTTTCTTTCACATACCATTTCAGTATTTCATTGATATTTATAACCATTTCCTGGTCAGTCTTGTTTAAGTTCTGGGGTTTGTTAAACCCCACCTCACCAGCTACCTTTCAAAAAACTTACCTCGCCAGTTACGGTTTAGAAAGGGTAAAAAGAACAGTACAGAATGTTATTTTTGGTCAGAAAAGGGGAAACCAACAAAAGATTATTATTGAAAGTCTCAAACCAGCACAGGAGAAGATCCGGATTAGCTATAAGAGAACGACTGAAAGAAATGTTATAATTGAGAGGAGGAATTGAATAAAATTCTTAAAATCAAATACTTAATCGATAAAGAACTTAAAACGGAGAAACCGACGAAGAGGAATCCCCTATTGATCATGTACGATATAATCGCAGGAGAAAATGAAGGTTGTTTCATAAGAAATTTATAGGAATAAAACTTGACTACATCACTTGGGAAGAGTTTGAAAATAAAGTGAACTTTTAATGTATGACTGGCCCTAGAAAGTTTGCATTATGAAATTAACGTTCTTCCTAGTGATCTTAAAGAGAAAATTGATAATTTCAGTTCGTTTAAAATGTTGCTAGACAGTACATATGCTGAAACACACTTTATTCTGTACAAGATTATCTGAATCACAAATTATCCTGATAATACTTATGTAGCTCTGTAAACAGAACCTAACTCTTCCAATGACAAATCATTGTCAACAAACCTTAGATGCGTGTACAAAAGTTACTTTTAATGTATATGTATTTAAGATGTGACAGTAAATGATATCCACTGCAAGAAGTTTGAGATGTAGTGGCAAAAGACAAATGAAAGTTGACTAAACGGTTTGATTTTGTATTACATGTATCATTATCCCTGCTTTGTTTTTCCATATTGATTTTTATATTGCCTGTATATAGCGTGTGTCTTTTGTTAACTTTTCAGGTTTATCAGAAATAGGAGTTATAGAAAAAGTAGGGATGGGAGATGTATAGAGATTAGAGGAAGTGAATACAAGCGATGTGGGTAAATTGGTAAAATGCAGAAAGGCAGGAAATATGCGGAAGTCTAGAAAATATGAAATCATTACAATTTTACAAACAAATAAAGAGAAACTGTGGACGAGAAGCATACGTAGATTACTGCAATAGGCAAGAGAGAGAAGGGCTGGCTTGGATGAGAACAGGAATAATATTTCTAAGAGGGATAAGAGGTAGAGGAAAGGGAATTTGTGAATTGTGTGGTGGAAAAGAAAGCATAGAACCCTATGTAACAGAATGCGAAGAAGGAGGTTGCAATGTGGAGAAAAAAGGTTTGGGAGGAAAAATGGGAGGAAGTAAAGAGCAGGATAGTAGCTATAAGAATGTTAGCAGCAAATGACAAAAAGAAGGTAAGAAGTATTGGTGAGTTCTTACAGAAAGTCAAAGAAAAATGGGCACAAAATGTAAGGAATATAAGAAAGGTGGATGGAGAGGGGGAGGAAAAGGACTAATTAAGTAACAAGGAGGCATGGAGGGTAAGAGCTACCTGGCAGAGCAGAAGACCAGAGTGTCATGTAAGCCAAGGTAGCAACAAGGTAAAGACAAATAAACATAACCTAAAATTGTAAATTGAAAAATACTGTGAAATTTTGGAATATGTAGAATAAATAAATAATTCATTCATTTATTAGACTGTATACCTCTGGACATGTTCAATATTTACAACTTTTTCTGACTACAAGTGAACTTACAGAACGTAAATCAATCTAATCTAACCTAACCTATAATTTGCTTAATGTACACATCAGGGTAAAAGGCTTGCTCTAGCTTGGTAACACTTCAAGCAACATACCTTGTGACAGACGTATGTGTCACATGGTAACTCAAAGAAAGGTTACACTCTAAATCATTACTTCTGTTTGCAGCCTTAATTATGCAAAGAAAGTGACGGTAGGTCTAATTTAATTGCTTACACACCTATTATTTCTTTTAATAGTCCATAATTCCTAATCTGGTAAATGGAATAAAGCTAGAAGTGCATTATATAACAAAATAGTGTGCAGTTATATATAATTTTCAAAATTATTATATGGCATTGCATCACTGCAAGTAACGGATGGTCGTAAGTCTTTGTCTGTGATGAAGATTGAGGGTTTCATCCCAACTTCTGGATATTTAACTTTGTTAGTATCACATCAGTACATTGACTTGTAAAACTTCTATGAGTCTTATCAGTGTAGGTATATCGCCATTTAAACTGTTACGTTACAGAAATTATGCCCTAATATTACTTATAAACGATGGCAAGTACATGTTGAGAACAGATGGACCACGCAATAATATACAAATGTATTACAAATGTCACTTTAACGAAACATCATTTTTCTAAACAAACTCGACCCAATTATGTTTTGATATACTGAGGTGTTCAACACTATGTGGCTTTAATGCCAAGTGCGTCGACATCATCCTTTAAATATGGTAACCCTATTTTGCACAAAACCTATGTGTTAGGACACAACACTGATTCAAGTCTCTTTGCCCTTTTTACTCAAAACTTCCACGATCTTCAAATCTTTATTTTCAGTTGAATTTTGACAGTTCGTGTTTGATTTGATATGCTTTTACCCCTATTTCTCTTTTTTGTACCTTCCTTTTTCACTTTCTTCCTTACTTTCCACTTAACAACGGTTATTCCGATTTGGCAACTTTTTGTTTTGTTTTAAACTGTTTGTGAGAGCCGAACTAGGTTCTTATGGAAATAAACATTGTAAATGTTTACCGAAAACGCTTAAATTCTCTAAGTTCTAAACCTGTATTTCTTTAGGATTTTTATATAAGCTTTGGATCTAACTCACGATTCAAACGATAAATATGCGAAGTTCCATTTTGTTTCCTTGTTTATGGTCATGATGCAATAATTGGAAGAAAATATCTGGAAGAATGAGGAATATTACTCAAAACTAATTCTAGAGCTTGCTACTTCGCCATTCGTAAACGAATCAAGATCATCATAGTAAATGTTGTTATTTAAATGATATCCAACATTGTGTTCGCTGTTCATTGTTTACGTAAAGCAGCATGATGTATGCTCTTCATTCATTCATTAATTCATTCTTTATTTCATTCATTCATTTTCTTTTCTTGTTTATTTGTTTTTAAGTTATGCTCTCGAGATAGAAACAACTGAAGCACAATCAAACCTCTTGCTACGATTCCTAAGTAATTCAAATCTCTTTGCCTTTTTTTACTCTTTTCTTCCGCGCCCTTCAATTGTTTCTTGCTAGTTGGATTTTGTTTGTGTTTTAGCTTTTCGCGATTGTTTCTTGAAATGAATTAAATCACATATTTTCATCTTAAATTAAAGTTAGAAGCGACAAATGATTATACGGTAACAATAAAATGACCTATTATCAAATAGCCAAAACTAAATCGCAATACGATGCCGCCAACAAAACGAGGCGTTTAGCTCGCAGAATTCTCAGCGCTACAAACCAAACGAATTGTCCATGTTATTTTTATTTCGCTTCTTCTTCTTCTTCTTCTTCTTCTTCTTCTTCTTCTTCTTCTTCTTCTTCTTCTTCTTCTTCTTCTTCTTCTTCTTCTTCTTCTTCTTCTTCTTCTTCTTCTTCTTCTTCTTCTTCTTCTTCTTCTTCTTCTTCTTCTTCTTCTTCTTCTTCTTCTTCTTCTTCTTCTTCTTCTTCTTCTTCTTCTTCTTCTTCTTCTTCTTCTTCTTCTTCTTCTTCTTCTTCTTCTTCTTCTTCTTCTTCTTCTTCTTCTTCTTCTTCTTCTTCTTCTTCTTCTTCTTCTTCTTCTTCTTCTTCTTCTTCTTCTTCTTCTTCTTCTTCTTCTTCTTATTCTTCTTCTTCTTCTTCTTCTTCTTCTTCTTCTTCTTCTTCTTCTTCTTCTTCTTCTTCTTCTTTTGCTTCTTCTCCTTCTTCTACCTCCCTATTCGTCTTTTCGGCGTTCCTTTTTACAAACAATTTAAAGGAAATGAATTGTTCTTTCACACCAGTCTACACACGCACCATGAAAGGGTAGAGCCAGACTGAAAAATTCAATGCCATAGCCAGGATGTGAACCACGGATCTTCTGGTTTCCGTCCAGCCACTCTAACCATTTGAGCTACTATGGCCAACGTGCCGACATGACATTAAATTCTCCAACTGACTCGTGTACTAAAGTACTTACAGCATAGTAAGTCGCCATTAAGGTAGTTGCCTCATGTGTTTATGAGAACTCCTAGCGCTTTACCGGAAAATACACGAGTCAGATAGAGAATTTAATGTCATATCGGCACGTTGGCCATAGTAGCTCAAATAGTTAGAGCAGCTGGACGGAAACCAGAAGATCCGTGGTTCGAATCCCGGGAAATGGCATTGAATTTTTCAGTCTGGCTCTACCCTTTCAAACCATTTAAAGTTGTCATGATAATTATTTTATATCGAATTAAATACCGTTTCTCAATTTTGCTTAAAACATTTTATAAATAAAACATTGTCATGGAGAATAAAAGTTATAGATAGGTTATAGAATTTCAACATGTGCATTTCCCTTCTACATTTGCAACCAGCTTTTTACTTTGAAGGTTTCATTACTTTGTCTTTAAATTATATATGTAATACTTTATTATCATTCACAGTTTGTGTCCTATTTTCCATTCTTTTAATCATTTTTCTCTCTTTGTTTGTTTCCGTTTCTTGGGGTTAGTGTTACTGGAATATTACAGGTTCTGTATTTATATCTCCAATATGTTTACCAGGGTTTAAATATTTAAGCTCATATATCATACAAAATAATGGAGACCAAAACGTGCTAAACGAAGTTTTAAAGCTACAAAAAGGATCTGTTTTAATCAAACAATTTAAAAATCCCTCTTTCTCCCTTAATAGAATTTTGAGCAACAAACAGGTGCATTGAAGCATAAGAAGAAGAAGAACGAAAACCTAAATCTGCTGTACCTAAAGACAATAAATATAAATAATTTTTTACTCTCTACTAACCGATAGTATGTAGAGGAAGTATGAGTATCAGATATTTGAAACTGTTCCGTGCAGTCAGTGCCAGAATATTCTAAATTAATTTAAACTATCCTTATCCTCATAAACCTGTTTTAGTTTATGCTGGTTGTCCTTTAGATATTGAACTTCACTATCAAACAATTTTGAGTCCATGGCCTCACTTGAACAATATCTTGTGTTTTGGAAACATACCTTTGGGCCCATATAGCAATTAGTAGCCCTGGGCTGATATGATCCTGAAACATTTCAAAACTTTGAGATGGTCCTTTTCCATATTTGTATGTACATGTAGTACAGTTTTTGT